>JAPYYR010000251.1:0-32309 GCA_030523065.1 Aphidius colemani | reverse complement strand
AAATTTATTATTCTATTATTATACAATAAAGCATAAATAATTTATTTATATATATTTAAAATATAATAGTATGAATACATAATAAATTGTTGTGATTTAAACAGCTGAAAAAAAAAAATAATAAAAATATTGTGGGCTACGTGACTGTGAAGTTAGTGCAAAGAGAACTTGTTAAATAAAGTGTATTCATATATATACATATAATGTCTAAATATAAAAGCTCCGTGGTTATATATTCTGTTGCTGAAAGAGTAAAATATATCTAGTTGTGTTATATGCAAAAAGCATCGCGTCATTTGTATGTTTAAAGTTAAATTTTAGTCTCGTGATCGCCGGCTTCTTGCACGTTTCTTTATTCAATAATATTAATTAACGAAATAAATGTGAAATTATATTTTCTAATTTTTTATATTAATTATATTACATCATCGTGATAAATAAATTAAATATATATTTTCATTTATTTTATTTTTTCCATTTACATTTGCGTGTGAGTTTTATTTTTGCATATTTTAATCAAGTGAAAATTCATATTATTTTTCATTTGATTTTACATTTTTTCTTTCAATTACTTTTGATTTCATTGAGATCATTGCGTTCACGTCATTATTTCAATGGCATCCTCGGTATTTTTAATATAATTTTAATCACACTTGAATGTCATTAATTAAAACCTCGATATTCTCGTAACACTGTCGTTAAGATTTTCTTTTATTTTTTTTTCATTTACAATATACTGTTGACATGTATTTTGATAATTAGCTTGGATTTTTTATTTATTTTTGTATCTTCTTTGTTAAATCTGTGCTGTTTAGTTTAGTGAATTAATATTACCTTCGTGCAGTTTATACGTGATTAAATTTCCATTGTCTAAAAGGGTGTAGATACAAGGACCGAAGGTAAATGATATAGTGAGAAAACACAAAGCAAATATTATAAAATATAAATTAAAATATAGCTGTGTATACATATTTCTCAATGTTTAATAATAGATTAACAAAATTTAGTAGCTCTTCTAGCTCATATATAAAATTAATTAATTATAAATTTATTGAGTTTTAAATTTTATTTGAAAATTAATTATTCTTATAAATTCAAGTTGAGGCTTATTCATTTTTTATTTAGTTGAAAAGTTCTTTTATAATTTTGCTTATCAGCGATAATAAAGTTATTTGAAAAAAAAAGTAAAATATTATAATACAATTTAAATGATAATTATGTATACATGAAACAATGAGATTGCTTATTTGTATTTTTTTTTTAAATTCTATTTTATGTGAGGGGGTTGAAGAAAGTACTTGGATTAGTGTGAGACAGTAAAAGCCTTGAAGACTAAGTGCAAACGCATGTAAGGGGATTTTGCTGTTGCATTTAATCCTTTTTGCAAAGTCAAAAACACAAAGTGAGAATTTAGAGGATCTTTTTTTTATTTCCTGCAAGAGGATATTTTAATTCTCTTCTCAAATGTACACTTGTGTAATTAAAAGTATACATTTACTGATAATTTCATTGGAAATTTTTTTAATTTGTTTAAGTTAATTATTTTTTAAATTCTATACATTTGAGTATGGAAGATTTTGAGACAAAGGAAAATGTTAGGGTAAATAGATTGTCGAGAATATCAGGATATTCTGAGCCATGTGTTGTGATTGATAATGACAATGATCAAAGCGCATTATCAGAGTGCAACATGACATCAATTAATATCAATGATGATAATAATATTGAATATTATCTTCTTGATGATTCACCAATGGCAAGATTTGCAAGAAGTGTCAAATGGTCCTATCAAAAAGTGAGTAATATTTGCTAAAAGAAAAATTCATTTTCCCTTTTTTTTTTTCGTTCAACAACTTTTACAATTTTTATTTTTATATAAAAATTTTAGCATTGAAAAGCATCCAATTAAAATGAATATTATTTATACATCAAATTAACCTAGTTATTTTTTTTTTTTCATGTTTTCTGATTTTATTCTTTATTTTATATTTTAATTGGAAAATAAAGAGAGATTTGTTTGTTTTAAATGCTTTTTTCTGTATTGTTAATTCTAAATCAATTTATATTTAGAATTTTCATTTTTTATTTCATTTAAATTTATTTAATTTTCATTTTCATTTCAATTCATAATAGTAGAGTTAATTTTAACATGAAAAATTTGATTACTAAAAATTTGATGTAACTTTTTGATCTCTGATTCCAACAACGTCACTATGCCATTATTTGCACCTCAAAGTTTTGCACACGCTAACATCGTTTATACGTAAACCTGTTTTCATATACATCGAATGTACTATATATATAAATACACATATAATATAGATTGCCATACATATTTATGTCGTGCACTTGTGCCTCCTTGGTGTCCATCGTGAAACAGCTAAAATTCTTTAACATGTTCTGTATAAAATTTTTATACATTTAAAAATAACATAGCCTTTTTTTTTAAATAACAAAAATAAAATACGATGAATATGATGGTTTTTTAAAAATATCAAATATTATACCCAAAGATTCAAGGAAAATAAATAGCTGAAAAATTATATTATTTTTTGTCAATTTAAAAATAACATTGTGGTTTTTTTATTTTTTTAAAAAATAATTTATGATAAATATGAATTTTTCTAAAAATATAAAATGAATTGTTGGAAAATTTTTATATTTTTCTTTTGTTGAATTTTACTTATTTTTTTAACAAGAATAAAATAAAAAAAAAAGGATTTTTCTTCAATTGAAGAGTCGGAGTAGTGAGTCGGCGTCAAATGAATGACAATAGTAGAAAAATAAAAAATTTAAAATAAAACCAAGACAATGATACCCTAAGAGCCACGAAATGACCTATTTTACATTGTAAAAATAAATAATAAAACTTTTGAACCCTTTGCCACGTACTCATTGCTTCTTACTCTCAACGTCTTTCAAAATTCACTCTTATTCTCATCAACATCATCCTCATCATCATCATCTTCATCATCAGCAAAGATATATTTTTTTATATTTAAAAAAAAAAAAATAGTCTTCTTTTTATTCTTCATTTTTGTGCACTTGTATACGTGTTATTATTAGTTTTTTTTTTCTTCTATTTCTTTATCATTCAACAAGCAAGCTCATCCATCATTTTTTTTTTTACACAAAAGTTTTTTCCAAGCTTTTATTACACTTCTTGAAAATATTTTAAACCTCCAAAACACAATGACAAGAACATTTTTGACATGATTTGATAAAAAATATAAATTATCAACTAATGAAATATCAACTATTATAAATGATAAGAGAAAAAAAAAATAGTTACAGTGGATAATTTAAAAAATTTGACATATGAGAGAATAATATATTAATTTTATAATATGCAGTTGTGTAATTTTAATCTTATTATAATTAATGAGCTTTTTTTTTGTTTCCTTTGGCCATATCAGGTGTTGGATATGAAAAAAAAACAAAATTATTTCGTTGTAATTTGAACATTCTTTTGAACAACGTTAATTATGTTTTTTTTTTTTTTTTTTCAAATAATCATTAACAACATTGATATAATTTAGTACATAAAATATAAAAATACTTAATAATTATATTCATCTTTAGACTGTTTAATTTATTATTTCAGTTTATTTCAACTTTTTCATGAAATAAAATTAAAGAAATTAAACTTTCTTGTGCATATCTAACTCTTCAATCGACAACTCAGTTGAAACGATTTTTTTTCTTTTTTAAATTCAACTGAATACTTTAATTACCATCAGTATTTACAAAGTCGTTATTTATTTACTTAATTTTCTTTTTGCTTTCTTTCATCTTTTTATTGAACGAAACCATTTATACAGCAATTTTTTTTTTCGCAATGACATTCAACAAATTTATTCCACATCAAACATAACTATAAAAAAGTTTTAAACACATGTTTCAATTCATCAAAGAATATAAAAAAAAAAAAAAAATGTTATTATTATCATGATTAACTTATATTTTTCTTCGGTATTTGCATTTAAAAATTGCTAAATCTTTATAACTCAAAGTAAAATAAAACTTTTATGAAAGTATAAGGGTAGAAAAATAAAAAAGAGTTTAAGTTTTCGATAAAGTGATTACCAAGTTGATCATAGTATCGTCAATTTAAAATTACTAAATATTTTTGAATATATATACAAAACTAGTAAAAAATATTGTCTTCTGATGTGAAAGTTTATCCAACTTTTTAACGAAAATTCCAGGTCAATAAATTCATTCTTGTTTTATATTCTGTCAGTTTCTACACCGCAGCAATCTCCAAACTTTTATAACAAAAAATAGATAATAAAAAGAAAAAAAATTTGATAGAGTTGGATTTTCTTTCAATTGAGATAAAAAAAAAAAAATCCAGTATATATATATCGTTGATAAAAGTTTTTAGAGCGATGCAATGTGCTGTGATGCATCAAAAGCCCATGCTCAATGCTCATGTCTTCATCATGTAGCTTTTCCGGTTGAAAATGACAGACATCAAGGTCACCTATATGCAGCCATATATATACTATTTCCAACTTCACATATTATAAATAATAAAAATAATGAAAAAAAAAATTAAACCCGGATGGCTCAGTCACTTTTAATCAGGAAGTTGTTTTTTTTTTTTTTTTACATTTTCACTGAAATTCATTATTATTTATATACTTTTCAAACTCGTATTCATATCAAGTTGTTTTTTTTTTTTTTTTTCAATTAAATAAATATAAAATTAATAATTTATTTGTGTTTTTTACGGAAAAAATGTGTCTCAAAAAATACAAATAAATTACGAGTCATTTTTCAAAAAAATAATCAGAATTGTTTCATTCTTTTTAGTAAAAGAAAAACTACAAACTCTGAACTTTCATTTATATTTTTAAATAAAATAGTTTTGAATTTAATTTATTTTTTAATTTTATTATAAAAAAAATAATATAATTCAACTCCGTTAGAAGTTAATCTCGCTGTTAAGCCAAGTACACCGGAAGTCTCGCGGCCAGGATATCAAACGACGTGTGGACTATTATATAGATGAGCATATAAATTTATCTAGTAAATGCACGGAATTTTTGTTTTATATTTTTTCGAGATTGTAGTAAAAGAGTTAGTTAAAATAAACCGTTTATTTCAGTACATTTTGCAACGCACATTGCTAATGTAGCATCACAATTATCATCATCATCATCAGGAAAGAACCTGTCTATAGACGGAAGCTAGACATCAACATTGAAACAGGATGTCTTTTATACACATAAATATTTTCTACTACCTTTGAAACCAATCTTTTGTATGCACTGCACTATATTCATACAATTTTTATTTAATTTTTTTATTAATATTCACTCTCCTTTTCCAATAATTGCCAATAATAATTATTATTATTTTCATACTTTTTTATTTATCATTTTCATTTAAATTATTTGACTATTATTATTTACTTTTTTACTATTAACAAAAATATGTTATTCAATTTTTGGATAATTAGTTCTTCAATGATGCTTCATGACCGACTTTTCTGTCTAATAATTTATGAAGAAAATATATAAATAAACGCCCATTGGAAAAATTAATTCCTCCTTAAACAAGTTGCCTTTTTTTTTTTGCCCTATTTTTTTATTCAAGTAAAAAGAAAAATATATAAACATACAGAAATTTTTTTATTTATTTGTTTTATATTTCATTTATTTTCAACAATATTGGTGAGCTTTTTTTTAAAAAAAAAAACTCATGAGTTTTTTATTTTATTTACTAGGTTCATTTGGCTTTTTTTTTATTATTTTCACGTTTACCATGTCGACTAAGGATATATATTTGAAATTTATTCTAGCAACGTTTTTTAACCGGCTGTGAAAAATCCATGGTTTAAAAAGAAAAAAAGAAAAAAAACAAAAAAAAAATAGTAAAGAACAAGAACAAAAGCTCTTGATAGATCGCAAGTAAAGGGTTGAAAAAAATATGTATTGCAAAACAATTGTGAGCTTTTGAACAAAGAAAATTCACTTGAAAGGTCAAGTAGTTGAAAATTGAAACGAAAATATATATATATATATATATAAAAAAATAATAAATAATCAAGATAAATTTGTTGGAGAAAGAGAGAAAAAAGTATGCCTGCTTCATAAACGGTAGTCCTGGCCTCGAGTTGCCGCATAAAGATGACCTCGATGAATAATAAAGAAAGAAAATATGAAAATGAATATTATATTTATTCTTGATGGTCAAGAGATTTTAAATAATATAAAAAAAAAAAAAACAAAACTAACAACTACAACATGAACAAAAATGCCAGGAGAATGCTAAACAATTCTTTGAAAAAAATTTTTTATATAAATTTCTTTTTCTATTACAGAAAAGTTAATATAATTTTTTTTTTTCTCTACTTATATTTACGTACACACAATAGACAAAAAATAATTTAAAACTTTTATAATATCCAGCATGTTTTAACACAATGAATTGAGCTTTTGCAAATGGTTTTTCAATAGAGCTTTTATTATAAAATATTAAAATCTCGTCGTCATATTCACCAGCATCCTTTTTCCAATTCAATTATAGCTGACGATAAGTACCGATTACAAAATATATTCAACTAGAAATTTTATTTTTCCAATCATAATCAGTTTCCCTTTTTTTTTTCTGTAAATTTTACATTAATATTTATTAATTTTTACGTCAATTTATTATGGACATGATATAAATTATATCAATGATTTAATTACATTTATTTTATTTTTAATAAATTCACTTTATCACCCTCTATTTAAGCCAATTTAATTAGTCTTGCATAACACGAAGTATATATTACTAAAATTATCAACTAGAATACAGGGGAAATAAAGAAAAAAAAGGTCAATAAGTAGAACAAAAAAAATAGGGAAGAAAAATAATAATAAGCTCTTTGCTTTTTATTAGTGAATTTACTCTGGTAAATGTGTCACGTTTTTGTTAATTACATTTTATCCAGCAGTTGGGGAAAGAACAAATACACATTTTTTAAAAATAAAAAAATCATAAAATAAAACAGACAAATACATTCAGTCATTGAAGAATTTCAACAAGGCACGCGACTATTATAATTTTTTATTTATTTTTTAAATTTTATTTTTAGATAAAAAACCTTTAATTATATTTTTACTTTTTTTAAGTTAAAAATCACATTATTGCTTATCATAAAATAAATTGTTTAGGATATCGTCGTAATATATTGTTTATTTTTTATATTTTTTATTATGGGTATTAGTGGGATATTGAAATATGTGACACATATAAAACTGTCGATGGAATGTAAACTGTACGAAAGTGATAAAAATCCAGACTTTTTTTTTATTTATTTTCAGGAAAAGTGTTTTTTAGGTTTGGTTTTTGTGTGGGAAGTGAATAGTAGAATATTTCAAAGTTAAAAAATAAAAAGAATTTAACTACCTGCTTTGCAGGCAACGTGCCCATCACCTGCTAAGTCCCCCTGATTCATTCTTTTTATTTCTTCGTATTTTAAAATCACTACGAAAATATAAAAGTCAAAGTTCCTTCCTCCTTTTTTTTTTTTTGATGGTGTATCTTGGACACGCGGGTTTTCCGTCTTGCACGTTTTTATTTTTGAATTATTTCGATGAAAAATGTTTTTTTTCCACTGAATATTTCCAAAGTAAAATCTTCAAATATTTCTCCATTGAATGAATCTGTTAAAATATATTTATTTTGCAATTGAAATTTTATATTATACAAGGGTTATAGTTTATTTTTCGTCACAATTATTTAATGAAACTTTTACGTGTCGAGTTTTTAAAATAAGTGATATATTTTTAAAATAGTCAGACAATAAAAGTGCGCTATGAAGTCGTACAACCCTAGTGTATATAGATTTCATATATTTTCTGCATGTAGATTTTATTTATGTCAGTAAATTTTAAATTTTAAATTTTTTGTATATTTATAATTGAATTAGGAAAATAAATCAATTATTGACCAGACAGTTTTGACATGTACAGTGGATAATTAGAAAGATTGAGTGGCTATGCAGAATGAGGGATGAAGTAAATAGTAAATACTCGTGTACAAATTTTGTTTGATATATGTTAAGGCCTTTTTGTTTCAAAATGGCGAACACGTTTATGTCATGTCATGTCATGTCACGCGATCAACGATTGTTGCTGTCAGGTTGCCAGTAGTTACCCACCCACTATTTACCTCAACCCCCTTATTTATTAACCCCTTTTTTACCTTTTCACTCCTTCAATCTTCAATAATATGTTTCAAATATAAGCATCATCCAACTTGCACGAATAACATTTTATTTTAAATTTTTTTTTCATTATAATTTATTTTTTTTTTAATCACAATTTCATGTTTACTTGGAAAAATATAATTTAAGCAATATTTATATGTAATTTTTATAATATATTTCTTGGAATTTGTTTATAATATTTTTGTCAAATTTACATGAAAAATTTTATTGAAAATTTTATATAATTAAATTTAAATTTTATTTTTTGTTTATTATTTTTAAATAAATATATATATACACTTGTCAGTGAAGAAATCAATTCAAAAAGCAAAAAAAAAATATGAAAAATTATTCCATCAATTTTTTAATAATGTTTTTTGGAGTTTTGATGTTTTTTTTTCTTATTTTTTTTGGTGTCTTTTTGTGTTTCATCATCTGTAACATGTTGTACGTGTCCTATGAAAGGACTTATATTATATGTTATTTGAAATTCCTGGGAAAACCGACCCCGAAATTCGACGATCCATGTTACAGGTTTCGCGCATCATGCCTTCTGGAAACTTACCAAAAAGGATACCCGATATAGTTACAAACTGAATGAGAAATAGTCAAATGATAATCGAGGTTTATATATTATATCAAATCCATTTATTAACCTTCTCAATTTATATCTCTTGCTCTTTCCTTTTCTCTCTAACTTTATTCACATGCGGCGAACACGTTTGATGTTATACTATTTTATTCGTTCAACGTATAAATGCAACCATGTATAAAACATCACATCACATGATATAAATATATATCGTGTCATCAAGAAAGTCGTTGGGAGTTTCACAAGGATGAAAAGTGTCATGACATCAAGGAAAAGATACAAAGTGCTAGAGGATATGAAAGCAATCTTTCCTATTCTAAGATTACTTTGAAAAACTTGCTTGACAATTTTACTTTTCTTTTGCCAAATAATTTAATATCATTTAACCCACAAAATAAAATTTATTTAATTGTCATTAACAAAGAAATTAATAAAGATTATGAAATTCATAGTTCAATGTAAATGAATTATTTTAAAACAATTAAGTTTTACATTTTTAATTTAAAAGGTTAAAAATTTTAAATGTAATTTGAATTTTTTCGCTTTCTTTCGCGCACTTCCTGTTCGTAGCAATTTTTAAAATCTATTTTTGTGACGAGAATTTTATTTTCTACTCGCCTTTTTTTTTTTCCTATTTAAGGTGACTCAATTCTTTAGAATAATAGTTTTTTTTTTTTACCTGTATGCACCTTGCAGTTGTATGCATTTTGAAGACATTGAGTTTGTTCACTTTTTACGGCGCCGGATATTCGGTTTTTCTCGGATGTTTTCGTCTTGTGGCTCTATGCAATGGCACCGGTATATACATTATCAATACAAATGCACATATACCAACACTTTTTTATATGGAGAAGATTGCTCCGTTCGAAATTGAAGGTTCAGTTCGTTGTGGACCGCCAACCAACGTGGTTTAAGGCAACTCAATTTTAATCGTGATATTTAGTCAAAACCACAAGTACTTGAAGATTTTAATTTTTTTTTTTTACTTAAATTTAATTTTTTGTGTTTCATTTTTTATTTCAACTGATTTTTAATTGCATGGAATTTCAAGGACGTACAATATGCGGGTATATATAATTTAATTATAATTTTTTTTAATAAATTATTATTTTTTAAAAATACTATTTAAATTGACAAAATTTATGACACTGTGGCAGGTGTGCAAATCAATATTTTTATAAATAATTAATTTTTGTTTATTTTTTAATATTTATGAATGTTTTTTTTTTTAATTTTATATTATCATTTTTAAATTAACTGTTTTATATGAAATTAATTAAAAATTATTTATTTGATATTTAAAAATAAATAAAATTATAATTTTTTTCATCATAAAAATAATTATCGAGTTACTCCAAAAATATTACTCTTTTTTTTCAAGTTGTTTATTGTTTTTTTTTACCATTTAAATTTTAATGATATCTAAAAATATTTTTTTTTAAATTTAAATACACCTGACCTTAAGAAAAATATATGAAATAATAAAATAAATATATATAACTCTTTGATATTTAAATTTAAATTTGTGTACAACTATAATTTTTTTTTTATATTTATATAAATAATACATTAAACACGATAAAATTTAATTGACAATATCCTGGTATGTAAGCCTAAAATCATGGCTATACCCATAACAAGAAAATGACAAAAAATAATAATTATAAAATTATCATTTTCATCATAATTCAAAGGTACACAAACCGCGAGAAAGTTTAATAAACCACCAAGCCCAAGTGTCTCAACGAAAATTCACTTCCTCTTTTTTCCTTATTTGTCTTGTATATAAAACTACCTACCATATATTAAAGCAACATATCAAATCTTGAACATAAAATCCCATCGAACAACATGAAACTTCTTATTCATTTATAAATTTAAAAAATAAATATTTCATCTGTAAAAACAGCTAAATTTCTAAACAAAAAAATATCAAATTAAAATACCAATAAATATCAGTAAAAGCAGTAGAAAAAAACTATTCAAATTAATTAATAAATGATAATTAAAATCGAGCAAGTAACAATGATATAATTTTTGATAAAAAAAATAAAAAAATAAACTCAAACTTTGGAGTAAAAAAAGAGGATATAATTAATGTTTTAAAACATCGGGGAAAATGTTGAAATAAATGTTAAAGTTGTGTTAATTCAGTGCAATAAAAGAAATGAAAAAATAGAAAAAAAAAATAATACAGTGGCATGTTTGAGTGAAAATACGTTGATATAAATGCCGTTACTTAGGGCACCCGTTACTATCGTCGTCGTCATTCACTCATTATGTTGTTCATGTGTGTTAAATTCATCTGTATACATATTAAATGCGAGTCTGTGTGACATTGAATTCTAGTCGTTTTAATACTAAATTGCATTCAAACCAACCTAGATTTTCTGGACATTAAATTCAGCCCTTTCTCTTTGTCACCAAAATCTCCAATTTCCCTTAATGCAATATCAAATTTATAATAATCTTTTTGAATTATTTAAATTACTCCAACACTTAATTTACCACTTTTTATTTTCATTTTATATTTTTTAAATTGATTGAATAATATTCATCAAGCTAAGTAATATTATAGATTGAAAAACTCTTTTTTTCTTTCATTTGGAAAATAATTTTATTACAGCTTCCATTTATTTTTTATATTTCTCTATGTAAATATTTTTTCTATTGGATTTACATTGAACCTGTTGAATTGGCAATTCACTAAAAATATAAATTTATATTTATCTAGTATAAAATTTTTGTATAAAAATTAAAACCCTTTGAAAATTATAAATTTATTAGCTAATGGTTTTATTTATTTTTATATTTTAAAATGCAATTGCCAAAGAACAGTTTGATGAGTCCAAGCAGTCGAGTAATTTTTTATCATTTTCAATTGGCTGAATATTTAAGCAATTAACTTTGAGACAACAAATACTCCCAAATGATATACTATAAGTCATTTCTGTTATTTTTTTGTCTCTTTTTCTTTTTTAATATATAACACGTTCATGAATTGTAAACTTTTGCTTAAATCAATTTGACCCTCTTACTCATTAGCTTTACATATTTATGAATATTACTAAACAAGTTTTCAACTATTTAACAAGTATTTGGCATTCAATATGTACACTTTTTTTTCGAATATTTTATTTATTTATTCTGAGAAAGTTTCATTATTATTATAATTATTTATTCAAAATAATTACAAAGGATTTTCTGGCAATATAAAAGTGTTTTTCAACTTGTCAAGCTCAACCTTTCGCCAGGGCAATTTGTCAGCTGGGAGTGAGTGTTGGACAATCGATCATGATCAAGTCTCAACAGAAAAAATAATGTATATATTTATTAAAAATAAAAATAGGTGGGCAGCATTAAAAAAAAAAATAAATAACAATAGTAATGATAATGTTTAAAAAATGAAAACCATATAAACATGAATAGAAAAATAAATAAAAAAAAAAGTGAAATTGTCGTCCAAGAAATTTAATAATTTATTACAATAGAAAATAATAATAATTTATTAAAAAATAAAATAAACACGAGGAAGGCGTGGATTATGCTCTATTGACACGCAGCTACACCCACGTAATTTATTTTTTTTTTATTTTTCTCTACGCAATTTCTATTACATATTAATCAATCTAATAGTTTTTCTTTGTCAATTTATTTTAATTTGTTTTTTTTTCACTATTAGAAGCTCGTAATTATTGTTATTTATATAAATATTATGAGCATTGATATAGCAATTGATAAAATCAAATATAAAAATATAAAAAAATAAAAAAAATAACGGTCACGTAGTCATCGTCTCGAATCGTGATGTCGTCCACTCAGGGATTGAACCGGCCACCCGGAAGTGAACGATCGTCTCTATACTATATATATCGCGATCAAGTGCCCTTATGCTTGATTCTCATTTTTCCCACACACACTTATACACTCAAATTACTATAAATTCAACCAGATTTTTTATTAAATTTGTTGTTTTTTTTTTCTTTCAAATCTTATGTCACAAATTATCACGATATTCCACAGAGAGACAACGAAAAAAGCATAATAATCATCATAAACATATTAAATTTCAACATTTGTAAATCATAAATATATTCACATCAAACCTGTCAATATTTTATCCTTTTCGAAAGCCAAACGCACATACACTTGAGTATGATGAAAAAATTTAAAAAAAGCATTAATTAAAATCGAAAATTTTAATAAACTTTTTGTGAAAAAAATAAATAAAAATGAAATATCTATATCGATGCGAAGAAAAATATGATCATTGCGAATATTAAATTATTTTGAGCATTGTCATGCCGACAAATGAGTATATAAAAAAATTGCAAGTGCAACAAGGAGCATATGTATTTTTTTTTTTATTCTTTTTCATGATTTCCGGGTGAAAATAATGAGTCAAACTTGCGGTTTTTATATCTATAATACAAGATGTTATGTAAAGAAATAATAATATTCAAAATAAATATAGTCTCTGATGTGGATCATCAAAAAAATATATACATAAAAAATTCTTGTATTATCTTTATCGAGTTTTATAAATTCTAAAAATTCCTCCAATTTATTTATGAATTTTTTATTATTTTTACTATTTTATCTGTCTTTTTTTTTTGATATTATCATGCGTTTATATATATTTTTATTATTTTTAAATTCCCTGGAGTATAGCAAGATGATGATGATGATGATGATGATGGTGGGGTTGTTAAAGTTGACATTGTTTTTCTGAACTCACTTCAAACTTTTTACAAGATAACAAGTTAGTCATTTTTATTCGTTCACAATTTCTTGGTATTTGCCATTATAGTGGAAACAAGTTTAATATATTATATAAAAAAAAATATAACATTGTATCACATACAAGCATAAATATATATTTAGATTGTTATTATGTTGTGGAATATGTTCGCATGATAGACAACTGTAACGTTCAACGGAATAATATCCTTTTTCGCTCATCATCATCATCATCCATTACAGGCAATGCCGTTTGATGAGATTTTATATAAACACATGTATAAAAGTACATAATGCACTATTGTCTGTATCCATTAACATTACCATTTCAATAATTTTTTTTTTCGTTTGTTTTTTTTATATATAGATAATCTGGTTTTTTCATTTTACCTCTGCTACTTGTATTATTTTTTTAATCTACAAACGGAATTATGTTTTGTCAATAGATTTAAATTTTAAACGTCAAAGGTATTTAATTATCATTTATTTATACTAAAAGCAACTACAAAAATACAGTATAATTAATTATGTATATATATTTTTAAATAGATTGATATTTTTTCAACAGATTTATTTGGATATATTTTTATGATAAATATTATTACAATTTTTTAAAATATATTACCACAAGTTTTTTTTGTTTATTAATATATATTTTGAATTATTGAAGATATTATTTTAATATAAATTTAGAATTTAAGTATGAAATAAAATATAACACGCAATGAAATTTGATGATTGATCTTGATTGAAGATTGCATTCCATGCATATTATTATGATTTTAAAAATAATATTTATTTGCTTTTTAAAGAGTATTAAAAAGTGAGATAGATAGTCAGCAACTTTATATAGAAGATGAAAGAATTTATTGAGAATTCAACGAGTCATCGTGTTACACAAAAATAAAAGCTTTTCTTTTTAATGAATAATCACGTTTGACGAACCGCATTAAAGTATATCGATGACGTTTGCGGTTTAATTTATGAATTTAAATAAATATCAAAGTTTGTTTTAATTAATATTACATACAAAATATTTATCCACAAATATCTATTAATTATTTTAAATATTTTGAATATTTATTCTTCAATGGAATTTTTTTTATTGTAAAAAAAATGATAAAGTTCATTGAAGCGATAAATATATTGTTTATTTTTTTTATTAACATGACAGCAAATCGTTGAAAATAAAATGAAATAAAAAATTTACAAATTCTAAACTTCGAATTTAATCAAGCTTTCATGTATACTGAAATTTTTTTAGCTTTGTATTTTCAAATGTTCAATCATTCGTGTAAATATACAAATGGACAAAATATGTATTTACTCATTCATGATAGGCTAGTGATTTATTTGATAAATTTTATCTACAAAAAAAAATTTTAATTTAACAAAAACAAACTGCAAAAAACAATCGACATCTGCCACATTGTCTAAATTATTTTTATCCAATTTTTTATTTAATCTAAATATCATTATTATTTTAAAAATGAATAAAACATAAATAACAAATTTATAAAGTGAAAAAAATATATATAAAACGTCATAGAATTGAATTTAAAGAACCAAAAAAAAAAGCTCTTTTTAGCCCCTGATGAGAATAGATGCAGAAAAGTAGATCTCTTGAACAAACACAAAATCAACAGGTCTTAAATGTGTATATGTGTACATAGTTTTTTTAAAAAAAAAAGCTGAACAAACTTGTCTACAAAGCAAGAGACAACATTGAGTAAAAAGAACTAGAAAATAAAATGAATAAAAAAAGTAAAAATCAGCTGAACAGACGTAATAAGTGAGATCTAAAGATCCGTACATTTTCGTGAAAGAAAAACGTTAATCTTCGAGTCTTTATAAAGTTCTTAAAGGACCAAAAAAAAAAAAAGTTTATACTTATACCATCAAAAAGGACAAAGGATATACAAAGAAATTTTATATAAACCAAAAAATAAAAGTTAAATAACAAAGAAAAAAACAATCCAGTTGATAAAATATAAATTTTTGAAATAATTTTTTTTCTTTTTGAATTTCAAAATTAAAAAAAAGCAATTGACAAAATGCTTACTTGTGTTTATCCATCGGAAAACTTCAAAACGAAAGCAGCAGCAATGAAGCATGGTGGAAAGTCAAAAAAAAAATTAAAATTATTATCTATGAAAGAACATCCAGGGTTTGCCAAAACCAATATCGCGACTCCATTGACAAACAATGAGGTAGGTCATGTGCGTTATAGCTATTTTATTTTTATTTTTTTTAATATATATTTATTTCCCTTTTGAAATTATATTTGCTCAGCTTCCAGCTTTTATTCTCAGGAAGAAAAAAGATAAATATATCCTAAAGAAAATGATTAAAGAAGCTGTAATAAATCAGGATTTTTCCTCTTTTTTTTTGTTATCTTTTTTATTTATTTTTTTTTTTACTTGAATGAGGTTTTATGGAGAACATAAGAAGGAACAAAGTAGAGCTTATACGAGCAGGTAATTATTTTTCCAATGCTCCCAGTGAATATAGAAAAAAAAATAATAGTTTTCAGTCTTTTCTAGGATCTTTTCATCGCAGTAGAATATTTTTTTATTTTCAAATAGTTTCCAATACCAAAGCTCTATACAGGGACACGGGATTTATCCTTGCAGTGATTATTCCTTTTTTCTTTTTATTCATCATATTTTATTTTATCCAGCCAACCGCAGATTTGGGAAAAAAAACATGGGTATCTTGTTATATACATAGATATTGGGAATTTAAAAAATATATTTGCCAAGAACTTTTGTAGACCTGACAAGGACCTTCCAAAAAATATTCAACTGACAGATATTTTTATTCTTAGAAAAAAAATTCTTATCCATAAACATTGCGTCATTTTAATTTTGACATAACATTTTCTTTTTATTGGTAAAACATGATTTAAAATTTTTTAAAAATCATTGTTACACAATTGTCTTATTCAACATGATAATGAGAAAAAAATAAAAACATTATAAAACCCAGTCATCATTTTGAAATAAATAATATTAATAATTCATAAAAGATTTTTTTCTTTGAATTTATTTATTTATTTTGATAATTATAAAGATAAAATAATGGTAATTTCGCTTTTAAAAATATCGAAAACAATTCCAATTTAGCTTTTGGGAGAATTTCTAATAACCCCGAGAAAACGAAACGAACGTTTTAATGAGAAAGTTAAGTAAAAAGGGTAATTTAAAACGAATAATTTGTTCTGTCGTTGTAGATGGAAAATTCAGTGTTGTAATCAAAACCCCTACGAATGAGTTGAAATTAATCAGAGATTCGTGAAGCGAACAAGAAGTTTAACAGAAAAAAAAATATTAAATCCAGGTTTTGTTGGAATACACAAACAGATATGTCATTTAAGCTTTTGTTGAATAAATTTTGTGGTCGACATGTGTCACGAAAAATCGTTGTATATTTTTAATTATACAACTGTAAATATTTTACAAACTTCTGTTTTTTTTATTTGAAATATACATACTAGTTTATTCATAAAATACAAAATATTAATTTTCTAGACATTTGTAAATTTAATATTTGATTGTTGAACATTATTTTCATAATTATATTCATATATATTTTAAAGTTCAAGATTCAAATTTCATTGCAAGAAGTCTTGTGAGACTTTCACAAAAAAAAACTTTGTTTAATTTAAATATTAACTTGTTTTAAACTTACAACTAATTTTCCATAAATTTAATATTTTTTGTACTCTTGATTAATCATCTTTTTAAATAGCTAAATTTATTGAGAAAAATAAATTTAAAAAATTTTGAATTTCAAATAAATCAATTGAATAAATTGAAAGTAAAAATACAAAAATATTTTATTAAAAAAATTTAATTTTGAATATAAATTAATTGATAAAAGACATATTTTTTTCTTTTAGAAAATAAAAAATTTCACTTAGGCTAATGAAAGTCTTTGGTCATTAGTGATAGTAACTTTTTCGAAACAAAATATATTTTTTTCTCGTCGTTATATTGATCATAGTACACTTTTACTAACAAACTATTCCAATCATCAGTCAAAATAAAAGTACTATAAATTTATTTTCCTGTTATTGTTGTAATTTAAAAAATTATTAAAAATATTCATAAAATTATGTGTTGTAAAATCAACTGTTTGGTAGTAAAACATAAATCTTGCCTTGTCAAAATCTCTCTACATAAAGCTACCCTATGAATATTATTATTATCCTCTTTAACATGAATTTCCGATAATATCAAAATCATAAATTAATATTCTGCTAAAATATTTTCAACGTAACCAACACATGATCAATAAAATATCATAATCATAATACGCTATTAATTCATGTAAATTTAAATAATCTTTAAAAATCATTTGTCCAAAAAAAAATACATAGCAGTTACTTTATTTATTTTAAAACGAGAAAAATTATATCAAACAAGGTCAAAAAGTTTCATAAGCAATATACTTTTCCTCTCTTTAGTTTTTACTCATACCAGCTGTTAAATAAACTTTTAAAGATCACTTTTTTTTCTTTTATAAAACTACAAATGTCATTTGTTTCTTCTGAACTATTTAACTCTATTGAACGAGAATAAAAACTTGAAAAAAAGATAAAAATATAATTGAAAAAAATAAATAAAAAAATTGTAATAAGCAGCAGGTGACATTATTTATTAAATCAATTTTAAAAATAGTATAAAAATATATATTGAAAACATAAATAATTTGAAAAGTATTAATTTATTTTTGCACAAATATATAAATAGAGCTATTTAGTTGGAAAAATGCATATTATCTTTGTCAAAAATTTCAATAAACATACTCATTTATCTTGTAATCCAAATGTAACTTGATCTTGTCACTGAAAAAGAAAAGAAAATACAAAATAACATGAAATATTCTTCTACAATGTCATTTGAATAATTCAAAAAGTTTTATAATACCCAATTTTCCTTTACTTTTCAACTTGATTAATCAATTTTTCTTTTTAAAAAATAAATGTCATTTTCTCTGAAGGTTGTATGCTTTTTTCCATTTATCCATTTATCCATTTTAAAATTATATTTATCTTTTTCGTTCTTATTTTTTTTGTTGTTTAAATTCTAAACTATTTTTTTTTTATTATTTTTAAAACCACATATCACTTTAACCATTCTTTTGTGGTTACCCAGTTGTTTGCATCAAGACCTTGAAATTCCAAGTTGCTGTTACTTTTTTTTTTATATTTTTCTTATTATCTCTGATGCTTTCATGTGATATGTGCACACGCATCGTGATTTTATTTATATTTTTTTTCAATATCTTCAATGAGCCATAACAAAGGGTTTAAAAATAAATGATTAATAAAAATAGATTTATAATATTTCAAATAGCATAAATAAAAAAGAATAAATTTACTCTTTATTTTATTACAATCAAGCTAAAAATAAATGAAGATAAATGAAAAAAAAAAATCACTTAAGATGACAGTGATAAATAAAAAAAATTTCATCTTGCTAAATGTATTTGGTTTTTTAAATTTTTTTTTTTTTTTTCTGGTTTCTTGGTAGTCTCTAATTGTCACTAAAATTGTCATTCATTATAATATAAATAAATTTATTATTCGTTGAGACATTATACGTTGGTTATAAAGTTTCGTTTTCCAGAAACCGCCAAGTCAATTTATCAAGTTTCTTCCTTCTTTATTTTTTTTATTTTTACCTCTCAAGCTAACCAACCAACCAACCAACCAACAACCATTCAAGTTTTAACCCTGCTATATGTTTTTCTTCTCTTCAGACTAAAATTTTCAGTGTATATGTGTACATGCAGCTCTTTAAACGATAAATTCACTATCACTTTCAACATCATCCCTCGTTTTATATTCAAGTTACAACCATCCAGTTATTCTATAACCACCACAAGTACTATCAACACTTGCAAAGTGATGGGGGTTGATTTTGAACACTCTTATTTTTTTCTTACATATCTTAAAACTTTTATACAATTAAAAATTTTTTTTTTACACTTAAAAGTTACATTATCATTTAAAACACTAATTATATTTATTTTATAATTGAAAAAGAAAATAAATTAACATGAAAATTAAGCAACTACTATCATTATACTCAAAAAAGAAAAAAATTACTTTTTAAATTTAAAATTTAAAATCAAAAGTACTACTAGAGAAAAAAACTTAATTTTATAAAATATATTATTTTTAATTTATCAAATGAGAGAATGAAAAAATTTATTCATATATACATTAATCAATTTGTCAACTTAATCAAAAAGAGAAATTAATTTTTATTTCATTATGGGAAAAAAAAAAAATTAAAACTTGACATCCGAGACGAGAAAAAAAAAAAAACTTAATGATTAGTCAAGTTTTTGTCTGAAGAATTTTACCTGTACTGAGTTGCTTGATAAATTAATAAAAAAATTATTAAACAATAAAATTTATTGTTTAATTAAATAAAATTTAAGAATAGCTCAAGGAAAGTTCAATTAATATCGACGAAAAATAAAATAAATTAACGATATTTGATGAGAGAATGTAAATTAATTAATCATATTTAAAAGGCAATGATTGTGTCATGCAAGTGTGTAAAATTAATGCATAAAACATTGTTGAATGATGAAGGTAATAGTGAAGGAAGGATACCGGATGATCCCACAGGAAGTCAGCAGTTTATCACACAGCACCATAACCCATGCATGTTTGCTACTTGGCATCTACATTATATTACATGTCTTTCATTTGGCTGTATTCTAATAAAACATCTAGTCTAGCTCAAAAGTTTGTCGTTAATGTTTATCAAACTGCTAAATATTTCTGTATTAAATTATTCATTAGAACAACAATAATCACAAGTCTTTTTAATTTATCAAATGATTTTTTGTATTTTTTATAACAAATATCTTTCATTATTAGAACATAATCTTTGTCATCGACACATTAGCTGTGTTATTTTTATCATTATTTATATTTTTTCTTCGTTTTTATTTGTATGTAGACACCTTGACGTTCCTTTGATGATGATGATAATGCTTCCTTTTATAAGCATAACACATTCCACAAACCAAGAAGCCACACGAAAAATTATCATCATGGAAACTCAATATTGTTGAATTCAATATAACGTGTTAGTACCCTCGAGGTCGATCACTACATATTTTTATTTTTTGTTATTTTCTGCTGGTCATTCTTCATCATCGTCAACTTTATTATTATAATCATCATCACCAACAACAGAACATTTTTTAATTCTTCTTTTATTTTTTGTTGTCTCATTAAAATCATCATACACTATTTCAATGAGTTTTATTATACCCACGAGATCCATATAAACATAAAAATATTTTTACAAATTCACAAGTTATATTTTTTAAAATTAAATATAACAAATTTGCAATAAAAAAATAATTAGCGTTAGTTAAATCTCCTGAATTTAATTGATTATAAACAATTAATTGGTATATAATTTTTGAAATTTCAAAGGTTTAAAAATAAATAATCCAATGAAAAAATATTGTGGAGTTCTTTTTTAACATGTACTTTTTAGTACGAGAGATAAATTTCTTATTTTTTGTTTTTATTTCTACTGATGATGAGAATGTGCTGGATCATCAAGCTCTATCAGATCAATTTATTATTTATTTTTGTATTTTTTTTTTTTCTTTTACGAGGCACTATATTGTATACTTAACGAAAATTAAACGCAGATAATTTTTTATTATTGCGTGTTAGATTTATTCTTATTTCATTTATGAATATATGATGTTTTTTTTTTTTTTATAATAATTATTTTTATTTTTTACTGTAGATATTATATGAGACCATAATTTGCGGCTCGTATTAATTTTATTTTTTTCAAATAAAAATATATAGTTTTACAGATATAATACCTGTAATATTGTATACTGTTTAACTGCACTTTTACAATGTCCCTTGTAAAATTATAAAAATAAAAAATTAAAATTCTGGTCACATTCCTCTGGGTTATAAAAAATTGTGTTATTTATTTATTTTTTTTTTTTTTGAAGATAGTTAATTTATATGTTTATGTAATTTAATTTATTTTTATTTTTTAATTTCAGTTACCAGTGGGTGGGGGTGGAGCCGTCCTGGTGCTCAGCGAACTCGAGAGCATGGCAGCAAGACAGCAAAGGGAGATTGCACAGCAAAGACGTCTCCTGGAACAACGTGAAGCTAGACTTGCCGTCCTACGAAATGCACAGGTAAATTGAAAAAAAAAAATTTTAATTTAAAATTAGAAATTTAAACAAGAAAAAATCATTCATTCGAAAATTTCATTTTTATTTTAATAATACATTTTTATTTATTCAAAAAAAAAAAAAATGAAAAAAATGAAAAACAATTCTCAAAAATAATTATAGTCGGTTAATTATCTCAACAATTATATGTTAAAGTTATAGATAATAAAAAAGAAAACATTGCGTTTTACTAAAATTAATTGTACATAGTTTTTTTTTAAAAATAATTTACAAGATCATCTATTGTATGCTGAAAAAAAAAAGAAAAATTGCAGTTTATGATTTTCATGTTTAACAGAATCACGAGTACTTTATTTCATGCTCAATTATTATATAATGTTATGAGTAAAAATATACATCCGGAAGTGTAATTTGATCTATTATAAACATATTATGCATAACGATCTGCAGTAAGATATTCTCTGGCATTTTTAATAATTGTTGAGTTAATTTTCATTTAAATTATAAATTCACTGTTTTTTACAATCTTAATTTACCAGTTAGCAAGTTTTTAACTTATTTTATTTATAACGAGAGTTGATTAGAAATTAGAATACAAATTTATAAAAAAAAAAAAAAAAAAAAAAAAAAAAAAAAAAAAAAAAAAAAAAAAAAAAAAAAAAAAAAAAAAAAAAAAAAAAAAAAAAAAAAAAAAAACAAATGAAAAATTCTATTAGCAAATATATGGAAAGCAATTATGAATTTATAATAAATTTTTCATTTTTTTGCCATCATGTTTTGTCAAATGTATATAGGAAGTCAACATGTAATTGCACATATGGCAAACCGTGATGGCAAAATTTTGTGCAATATAATATTTTAAATATAAAATGAGCCAATTCAAATAGTTTCAAAATATATTTTCATTATTTTTTAATTATTTTTATTAGCATGTTTTTCATTGCAAAGGGTTAAATTCATTATTATGAATTTATATAATATACTTGAGTGGAAAACTCGTTTATATATGTATATAAAGTTTCAATGGGCTTTTATCCATCATACAGTATATTTAATTAGTAAATATATATTAGTTAAGCAAGTTTGAATTGCCATAACAGTATTGGCCACACAAAGAGTTCAAATATAAATTGTACAGATAATATGTTAATATGTATTCTAAAAGTTTCAAGTAAATGGGTTATTTGATATCATCTTCAATCTATTGTTTGAAGTGATCATTAATAAAAACAATTAATTATTACTCCAAGTATACTTTACTTGGAGACACTGAATGAAATTTATTTATTTTTTTTTTTTAATTTGGGTCGTCGTTTCTTATCTTGGCAATTTCAAAAAGGGGAATTTGATAAGAGCCAACCTCAATATTCTCCTGAACATTATCATTATCAATATTCCAAATCTTATTCAAACATTTTTAAAGAAAAAATAGACTAAAAAATATACCAAAAAAGTAAATAAATCCATATGAAATATAAAAACATGATAAAAAATAAAAACAGATGTTCATTTTAATTATTAAACTATCAATCAATTAATAAATGAAAAATAAAAAAATTTATAATCACTGAAATTGATGAAACGATTTTATACAGTTCAATCAACATTTTCAAATTTTATACATATAAGCGATTTTTTTTCGACGTACATCACTATAAATCACGATGTAAAAAAATAAAAATAAATATAATAAAATATTGAAAAAGAGCTCACATTAAACTTCTATATATATATAAATTATTTTTTTACTGCAAATACAGCAAATATATATTTTTTGTATTCTTGAAATAAAATTCCTTCAATATAAATTGAAAATATCGATTATAAAAAATATATATTCAATGTCATCAATTATTTTTAATTAATATATTCATTTATAAAGAATTTATTGAAGGAACCAGCACAACAGGAAAGGCTCGCCCGATTGAGACATCGTTTGGATCAACAACAGAGTAAACTCAACAGGCTTCGAGTATTGAGATCCCAGACAGATCAGTCTCGAGCCAACAATGCAACTCTAAGTAAGTTTAAATGTTTTTTATCCATAAAAAAAATTTAATTACAATGAAAATCAATCAATAAAATGAAAAACAAAACAATTTTATATCAAAAAAAAAAATAAATAATAAAATGAAAATTTCAATTACGAATAAATCAAATTGTTTGTACGACAAAATTGATTGATATTTGTTGTTCAAATATTATTCTATTTATCATCACATACCATCATATAGATATTTAAATAATTAAAATGAAATTATTTGATCGATAAAAAGAATTAAAATTTCAAGTAAATATACTGAGAGAATAACTAATGGAATGATTGTAGAAATAATGATGATGGAATTGAACAAGGGGCGATGGGGGTTAGAGAGGTTTAATGAAGATGGATAAATTAAAACAAGAGAAATTGTTTTATTGTTTATGTGAAAATTTGTATGTCTGTATGAGTAATTGTGACACAAGTGAGGGATGTAATAATAGAAAGGTAAAGTTGTCTCGATAATTTTGATGGCGTGCAGTATTTGATGGTATAGATCTTGAGGTACATAGCTTGTCTAGTCAGACAACAACTGTTGGTATACATAGAGAATCATTTATTAGGTACGTTTATGTGCAATGTTGCTCGTTGCTCGTTGCACGATGCAAATTCCCATGCAGTCAATGTCCCAGATGAGCACGCGAGCGAATGCACACAAGAGTTGCTCTATCCAACAATCTATCTAACTATTTATCTCTATCAATATATCCTGTGAATATTTATGTTTATGTATATGAGATCAGGTCTTCTTCGTATCATCATTGACATCCATAAATTTTCACTCCATGTTTTATTACAAATTTCATTTTTGTTGTTATTTTATTTCATATTTTTTAGAAAGATAAAATTTTTATTTTCCTAGATAAATTCGCATATAGAAAAATAAAAACTTTATATTATAATATTTTTTTCTTTCTATTATTTAGAGAATTAAAAAGTTTATGTATTTTTAATAATTTCAAAAATTTAATTAAACTGTCAATGGAAAAAGTATTTTTTTATTTTTATATGAAATTTCATTGTTAACTTTTGAGCTAAAAATCCTCTTGAATTTAAAGATTAATACTTTTTGTTTTAATAATTTTTTTCATTTAATAATATATTATCTGCCTTTATGACCCATCGTAGTTATTTTATTTCAAAATCCAGCTGACCTTTTCCAAGCAATTTCCAACGTAAACCCTAAATGCGCATTATCGGTGCCTCTGTATATATTCGTTACGAGTTTTTATACGGCACGCGTCCAATTACCATCTTAATCCTAGAATTTAATGGAGAAAAACTTGAAGCTACAGTTTGACCTGTATTCTCATCATCAAAATAAAACCAACTTATTATTTTTTTTATTATTTAAAATTTAATATTTCTCAGCTCTAAAATAGTCTACGCACAAACCTCTTAATATTTTTATTTTAATTATCACCACAATATATGCACTTATATTTTACCTCTAGATGAAATTAAAAAAAAAATAAAAATTTACATTTTTAAGATCTTTCGTACTATAAAAATTTAATTAATTAAAAAACCATAAATTAAATTTTTATTCATCCAATTTTCAAGTATATTTTTTTATCTCAATTATTTTCTCATTAACGTTCCAAATAAAAAATAAATAAATAAAAAATTTTAATATTAAAATGCAACGATAAATAACAAAACGAAAAAAAAAAAAAATAAAATAAAATAAAATTTCGTATTAAATAAAAAAAGTGTGTCACATTTTATCAGGCGTGATATTTACAGTGTAATGAAATTTGAAAAATAATAAAATTTGAAAAACGAAAAATAAAAATAAAATAATAGACTACATTGTGGAAAAAATTGAGTGCAAAATAGTGAACGATCACTTGTGTGTGATGTGGTGTATCAACATTATGGTTTTTACACCACAAAAGTTATTTATTTTGTTATTTTTTTTCAATATGAAGAATAAAAAAAGGCAAAGCATATATGGCTTTGAAGCTGATGATGAGTGTACAGTTGAGCTAGAATATATATCTCAATGACCATACATACTGTCAATATATACAGTACTTAATACATGTACAATATGGCTTATATATAACGAATGGAATATCCAGGATTAAACTACCCTTCCCCTTCATATGTGTGACACCATCTCCACGTGCCATACTCATGTAGGTATTCATTGGGAATCCGTATTGCATTTGGTTATTCTATCTCTGTACCACTTGGTACTCAACTCACTTGTTCATATTTATTTATATATATATATGCTAAGTTTATATATCCACTGGCTCTCATCAAGCAATGGATAAGCTTTTTTTTTTTGTTTCATATTTACTGTCATATCTGGATTTTCCATCAACAGACTTTTTGCCAGGTGAACATTTAAAATGTTTTTCTCTTTCAAATGAAAAATCAATGAAATATAAAATATTATTATTTCAATTTATTTATTTTATATTTTTAACATTAATTTATATTATTATCATCCATGTCAAGTTCATGGCTGTTTTCTATTTTTATTTTCAAAGTTGGAAATTAGTCAATTGATCTATAAAAAATTATTGGGTTTTTGTAAATTGAATTATTTATTATTTGGAAAAGTTTGAAAGTTGGTTTTTTTCTATTTTTTGTGTAAAAAGAAATATTTGATAAGAGAAAATAATATATATAGAATGACAGTGTATTTAAGTAGTGAAAAGTGAGTAAAGAAAAGTCACCAAGATCGTGAGACATAAATGCTTGTAAAAGAGACACTAAAGAGAGCAAAGGGACCAACTTTTATTTTATCGTCAGCAAAATACTTCCCTTGTGAATTTTCCTTGACTTGAAATACATATATTTCTTTTATATATTCCTGTCAATTTTAATTTTTTTTCTCTCATTATTATTGTTATTTCTTTTTATGATTTACTTTTAATTCTATTTTTTTTTTAATTTTTAAAACTGACTTCTTGTAACTGTTGAGTGAACCCTAATTGTGTCCTTCTGATCTTCCTTTTTATAAATGTATTTTATTTTCTTTTTGTGATTGTGAGTGTACACTTAAAAACTAATTTCATGAATCACTGAATAAGAATTATTTTTATTCATTCAATATTTTATACATGGCATTGTTCTTAAAGAGATTGTTCGATGTATTATTTTTAAGCAAGTTCAAAGGAATTATAAAAATAATACATGCCTATTTAAATATATATGAAAAACGATTGATCTATTTTACCCACCTCAAAGATGAGATAATTTTAAAATCACAGATATATCTATTGATCAATACCACCCACAATTCACAAACGGTATTTTAAAGCCATTTGTGGCAGATGTGAGATTACATATATATATTTCTATAACAGTCGACCTCAATATCGAATTTTATCGTTGAATTTACCATTTGTCAGGTTGCTCTTTCATCCACACTATTTTCTTTATTATCATTTCTCATCATATCTCTCGTCACTTTAATATATATTTAAGAATATCAAATTTTCATTTTTTTATTTTAATTCAATATAAATACACAAAATCACAGCGTTAATTAAAATTAATTAAATTATTCTGTGGTGTGTGAGATAATTAACTCGGTTCAATTTTAAATTAATTAATCTATATATTTACTATGAATTCATTTCATTTTCAAGAATAACTAATTATTATTTTTGGAATAAATTTTTGTTGTTATTAAATTTTCTTTTTTGGGCTTTTAAAATAGTTGATAATTTAAAAATTTTAATTAAAATATAATATTGACAAATTTTAGAGTAGAAAATTCAATGAAATTTTAAAATTAAAAAATAATAAAATACATTTTTAAACTTGATAATTAAAAAAATAAATAAAATTCTTAATTAAATTATTGAGGTTTTTATTTTTTCATTTTAAAATTGTTCTGATTGTTTGGATTTGTGTGTACACTTGAGTATTTTATATTTAAATTGTTGAATTTACCGAGTTTTAAAGCAACGAAATAATTGAAAATAAATAAAAGTAAATTTACTGAATAATAAAATAGAAAAATCGTTTTAAAATAAAAAAAAAAAAAAGGGTTGTACTTGTGATTGGTTAAAAGAGATATCTAGTTTATTCCAATGAAAATTTTCTGGTAAGCGAAAAACAAGTGTATTTACTTGACTATTTTCCATTGACATTGTTTGCTTGGAAATTATTTTATTTTTTCATCTCTTTATCAATAAAACGTTTAAAATATAAAAATAACTCATTGCATCATTAAACGACAACAGATCGTGGATGATAGGTCACCTCGTTAAATCGTCATTATTATTATTAGCCTCCTTCAGCTTTATCTGCATCAAATCCATAATTAATTACCACCCTTATCACAAAAATAACTCTGTCATATAAAATACAATCATCATATGTTATCAAAAAAATCCAGAAAAAAATCGACCAACAATTTAAACAAAAAATCCATCGTAATTAAAACAAGCATACGACGACAATTAAATGAAAGCAATCAAAATATCTACAATCATTAAATAATAAAACTATTTTCATACTGATAAGTTAACATTGAGTTAAATAAAATATTATAATTAACGTTTTATCAAGTAAAAAATACGTTAAAGTGTACTTGAAAATGTTAACATTAAATGAAACAATAGAACACAAGTTATTTGAAAAATAATAAAAATGATAAACAAACATGAATACCAGGTAAATGGGTGTGTAGATATAAACACATTAAAGACACAATTTATAAAAAAAAAAAGAAAATAAATAAAATTTGTAACAAATCTTGGTATTATTGTCGAAACAATGGAAAATTGTTGAGCGTTTAACGCATTGCTTTTCAGTAACACGAGTAAACTTTATTGTTCTTATTCTTAAACAAAAAAATAAACAAAAGTTTTTAAATATAAATAAAAAAAAATATAAAAAAATGTGCATTAAGTGCAACATCTCTTCAGCAATTCTACTCGTAAAACTTGATATGTATAACCCGAGGTACAGAGCAGCTGCACTTTGCGTGTTGTTTTAAAATGAAAGCAAATCCGCGTGTTATTTGTTGGATATTATATAGTGAAAGATGTATTCAAATGGTGAGAGGTACTGAGGATTAAAAAAATAAATATTAAAAGATTTAATAATAAAAAAATAAATATTTGTGAAGAAAAAATTATTTAATATATGAAATAAAAAAATTAAATGAAAGCGGGTGAAAGAGGAAGAGTAAGTGAGAAATTATGGGAACGAAAATTTATACTGTAAATTTGTCTCGAGTTTTAACCTTTACTTGACCCATGAAAGTGCGAATTAAGCATACAAGTTAAAAAAAAAAAATTTTTAAATGAATATTAAAATACTGCCTTTAATATTTTATATTCGATTTTTTAAATTTCAATAGAATCATCATCCAATCATGAATTTTTATCGTTTTAATTTTACTTTTTTTTTAATCCAAAAAAATAAATAAAAAATAATAATTTTATCTCCAAGAGAAAAGTGAAAAAAATCTTCACATCAATCCAACTCTTCATCATCCTCGAGGATATATATATATTTTTTTTTCTTTTTTATATACACATATATTGTTTTTTATCGTTATTTTTTATCCCCGGTCTCGGCTTGTAAAGGCAAACACCAACATATGAGATATCTCATAAGAAAAATGATGAGAAAATAAATAATAAAATAAAAAAATCAACTTTGGATAGAAAAAAAAAATATAGATAAATGAAAATAATATAAAGATGAGACACGAGTGTACAAAAGTAAAGCAACGTAAAATTGGTTCGATATTGAAACTCCTACATGGAGTATTACAAATCAAAGTTTTTTTATGTCGATGTGCATTTATGTGTGCATCGAACAAATACCAAGGGATGTTTATTCGATACGAGGTACTCGGTGTATTATTTTCTTTTTTTTTTTTCAATTTTATATTTTATTTTATTCAATGTTACTTGCATACTTTTATTAAAAATATTGAAATGAAAATATAAAATAAAGTTTATAAATGAAAAAAAAAATATGATGCACATTTGTAAATGAATTATTATATAAAAAATTTGTTGCAGTTTTTCCATGGTAAATATTTATATTTGATTATTAAAAAAGATCATTTGAATCTACTCTTCAAATTGATAAAATAAAAATTAAAAATTAATTTTTTATATTGAAAATTTAACTGAATTATTTTTTTGATTTTTTATATTAATGTTTAAATTAATTTATAATTTTATAATAAATTTAAAATCTACATACTGCATAATTGAAATAACAAAAAAATAATTTTAATAATGAAAAATAATTAAATATTTAATTTTATAATGAAAAACAATTTTAATATTTTATTTTAATATTTAAATAGCTAAATTTTTTATGAATGAAAAAACAATTTTAAGTGAACGTTGAATACATTGTTTTTTGAATTTTTTTTTTATCGAATTTTTTTAAAAAACTCTTCATTGAGGTAAGCTCTTCGGTGTTTAAATGCCAGCTCATGGTTCTCAACAGCCAGCTGCATTTTCCGTTAACACTTCAAATCCACCCCACACTTGAGCTTTTTTTTTTCACATATATTTTTTGTCTTTCTTATTATAAAATACCCAAGGGGCTACTAACATTTGCTTTTAACCACTATTCAGTCGTCTTTTCCCTCGCGATTTATTTTTTATTTTTTCGAGACATTTTCAGATATCAAAAGCACTCCCTATATATCGGCTCTAACAATTGCACATATTCAGCATATTTTTTTAAATATTTTTATTTTACGTCTTTATATTAAAAAATCATTCGAGAAAATAAATAAAAAATAAAAAATCTCCAACTGTTTGACACTTGACATTTAAAAAAAATAAAAATATATATATTTTTTTTCCGAAATATTGACTTGAGAAAAAAATGAAAAGATCAAAAGACATAAAAATTGAAAATTACCTCAATATATTTTCTTCAAATCGAAATGTCTTACTTTTCAATATTTTATTTATTTTAAATCGCATCTTTATTCATTTTTTTAAATTTTTTTATTATTAAAAATTCCTTTAGTTCAGTGACAATCGTTTACTTTTTTTGTTATTTTATTTTTACTATTTTTTATCGCCGAAAAAACATATAGATATTGTTTTAAATTTAAGTAGGTCAACATGTTGGAAAACTCAAAGTGTCATGCATATATCAAACCTTGTGAATATCTCAGTGTAAAATTTAAAAAACTTTAAATTATTTTATTTGAAATATGTGAAATCCATTCTATTCATGTCAAATTTTTTTATTCAATGCCAATAAAATGATTGCTAAGTTTATTCATGTTATTCACAAAATTAATAAGCAAAAAAATATTAATTTTGTTATAATTAAATCGATCAAATATTATATAAACTATTTTTTTTTATATCCCAATTAAATGAGATTAATTTATTTTATAATTATCGTTATTTAACATCATTATTTTATTCAACTTTGACATGAAAAATATTTCTTTTTCAACAAATCTATTCCTTTCATAATCCATCAAACAACTCGAGCATAACATTTAAAAAAAAATGAATAAAAATATTCAATATATTCCAAAGTTTTTGAAATATATTCATAAAAAAATAATTTTTTTTTTTTTCGTTATAAAAATAGTATTAAGAAAAAAAAAATGTGTCAAATAATTTGACTATATTTAAAAGTCAAACACAACGACAAGAATAATAATTTTTTTTTTCCTTAAAAAATTCAAAACGAAATCAAAAAATCCAAGAAAATAAATCAAAGTTATTATTTAAATTTATATTGCAGTTATCTAATAGTTTTTTTTTTATTATTTATTTATTTATAATTTACAATTGATATAAAATTTTATTAAATATAGACTATTTTAAAATGAGGATAATTTTGCTTGAGGTAATATCAAGTTGATCATTCGAAATGATATTGATATAGCCATAATATCGTAACTGTGTCTTGTGAATTATTTTATGAAGCCATTAAAGTCAAAAGCTAAGAAAAATTAAAATGAAAGATCGTTAATTTCAGTATCTCTTGTTGCTTTAAACATGAAAAAATACTTATACTATTTTATTTTGCATTAAGCTGTATCAAAAACATGAGCACTATATTATATATGAGATGCATCAATACGTTAGTTATAAAACTAATGGATACGTGGGATGCTAAAATATACAGAACAAATGAATTCAATTGATACAAGTCACATAAAAAAATAAAATATGATAATGAATAAATAATAACATATTTTACCCACGTAAATCTAATAAATTTTTAAATATAATTTCAACCCTTTAATGTATTATTCAATGGTAAAATAAGTTTGTAAGGTTTTTTTTAATAATGCCGATAGAGAAAATATTTACTTGAGAAACTTGTACAGTAATGAAACTTGAATTTTTATGTTTTAAAAATAAATAAAATATATATCTAGAATCTGGTATGTGTATTGCAAAATTGCAACTAATAATTTACACTTTTCGTGTCCTTTTATATCGGCGTTAGAGATGCCGCGATAATCGATAATATCGCGACAAGACGATACGATAATGACGACAACGAAACGATAATACCATTTTTTGTCGTATTGTTGTGACGAC
>JAPYYR010000250.1:0-38145 GCA_030523065.1 Aphidius colemani | reverse complement strand
GTGGAAAATGAAACCCAGAGAGAAACTTCTTAAAAGCAAAAAAAAAAAAGGGAAAAAAAAAAAGAAAAAAAAAAAAAAAAAAAAAAAAAAAAAGAAAAAAAAACCAATATAATAATGAAACACAAAAAAAAAGGCTTGAAAAAATGTATATTTGTTTAAGAAAATAAATAAATATACAACAGGTTTGTATATATTCAAGAATAAAAGTATAAAAATAAAAAAAATAAATTAAATTAAATGAAAAAATCCAAAGGACTACATCGAAGCTTAATAAAAAATTGCTCAGGGGCTTTTAACCCTACGAACCTTAAATAATTTAAAATTTGGTTATTTTTTTTTTTTGCCTGCTGAGACGATTTGGCTTGTTTCTTCTTCATCATATCATTGATTCATTCTTTTTATATTTTTTTCATTTTAAAAAACAATTTAACTCATCATTATTATTTTTTTTTCCTCCGAAGCTTGCAAAAAAAAAAAAAAAGCTTCGATCGAAATTTAAAAAAAAATCATTTTTTTTCTCAGTAAAAAGGTTTTGTTATTTTTTTTTTTTTTAATAAATAATTAAATATTACATTATTTTTATATGAAAAATTTAATTAAACAATAAATAATTAAATTTAAAAAATTATTATTATTTTATGAGAAAAAAAAATAGTTAAAATTTGCTAAAAAAACAAAAATGATTACAATATTTTTAAATGCAGTGAAAAAAAATAAATTTAAAATTCAAATACGATGAGAATTCTTCAGTGAAGCATGACATTATGATAAATAAATATGAAGACCAAAGTAAACAGGTAAAGCATTGTGTTTTGTGCATTTAAGCATACACAAGGCTTAGGAAGTATTAAAAAGAAATGCCGACGATAATTGGTGCTTGGTTGTTCTTGGACGGCCGGAAGCCACTAATTAAGGTGAGCTATACAAAATAAGATAAAAAAAAAAAGAAAAAAAGAATAAAATTAAAAAATGTATAAATAAATAAATAAAAAAATTGTTAAAAAATACAGTGGAATATGAATTTGCAAACCGAATAAGATAACCGCAGAGAAAAAAAAGATGTTAAACGTTTCGAGTGGCCATGGCTGCAGCTCTGTCTTGTTGGAGGATAATTATATGTCTTTTATGGGATATGAGGAAGCCGGCTAAATCACAAGTAGTTACCACTATACTCCTGATTATTTTACCCAAAAAAAACAAAAAAAAAATTTGATAAATGTATAATAATTTTAAAATACAATGAAATGAAAAACCCCGAAAATATTATTTTATTATTCTGGGAAAATTTTAATTGAACAATTTTCTTGTTTAACGAAAAAAAAATAACTGAAAATTTATATAAATAAATTGAAAAAAAAGCATTTTATTCATCGCTAATTATTTTATGTTGTGACATTTTATTTATACAAGATAAAAACCCCAACAGGATATAACAGAGTTTTTTTGTAATTTCGTTTAGTACGAGTTTTCAATTGAAATTTAAATTTCTTCAACTATAAAAGTACAAAGTCAACAAGAAATATCAGGAAGCCATTATACATTTTATTAAAAAAAAATATATAAAATCCCGTAAAGACAATATTTAATATTATAAATTCACCGGATAAATTATAAAAAAAAAAAAAGTAAACTGATTAAATGACAGAGTGGCATATGCGCGTGTCGCAAAACCATCATCAAAGATCGCATCTCTTGTGATGAGAATATATAGTAAACAAGCAATTTCTTTTTTATCGTACAAACAACAAACGGATATATTAAATAGTAGTAAATACATCAGCAATGTCGTTTTTCGTTATCTTGTATGTATAAAATACCCGACAAGTCTGAAGCTGGTTTATCTTCTGCGAATTAACTGCTGAAACTTGAATGATAAATATATATATTTTTTAAAAATTATTAACAAATGTATTATTGTTTTTTTATATAAATAAAATTCATCAAATAGTCAATTATTTTATCGCATAAAATAAAAAAAAAAACCAATGACAACAAAAAAATAGACAAAAACTTGAAATATAAATTTGTCAAAATTTTTTAAATTTTATTTTTATATTTTTTTAGTTTAAAAATAAAATAATTCATATGTAAACTTGAACTACATGTCAATGGCCGCAAAATAGACCCAAATGACCTTTTCCAAATAAATTATTTCATAAATAAATTATTAAAATAAAAATATCTATTTAAAACTAGATAAAAAAGAAAGAAAAAAATGTTTTTTTTTTAAATTTCTAAAAATATATTTCGAAGCTTTTATATGTCAAGAGTATATACAAATATATTTATATCTAAACTTTTTAATGATAAATATTAATGTTTATTATATTTTTTTAATATTTTTTTGTTAAATAATTTCATAGCAGATATGATGTATATATAGACCAACATTTGTTGTTGTCGGGCGTGTCTACTTATTATTACCGGCGCCGTATTATGTGCGCCTAGAATATGCAATTTTTTATTTTTTTATCAACTATATATTGCACACTAGATAAATGCAATATATTCTTCAGCCTTGCCCGCCTTCTTCCGTTGATCATCATCGTCATTCTTTCCCTCACAATATCAGTGAAAATATATAAATTTTTAAGACAAAAAAAGTGAAAAAAATGTTATTATATTGCACAGAGTGTACCGAGATTACAATCTCAATATTAATATATATAAAAAATCATATTGCATACATATACATATTTATATAATGCACATTGCACATAGTGCATGTGCATCACTCGATGTGTGTACTCTTTTTATTATCCAATTATTGCCGTCACTCTACACGAGAGAAATGGCGCCGCCGCGTCCGCGTATGTGTATAATTCTTTTTATTTTTTTTTCATTTGAAAAATTTATTTATTTTTTTTTTTATATATAAAATATAAATGGGCCCTCATGCATATAGACATGCATACTTTGTTTATAAAATAATAACAAATAAATTTTAAATAATTTAAAATAATTTTGAATCGAAATAAAAAATTATTTCGAATCGAAACGGTCAACTTTTTCGAGGAGAGACAATCAACTTTTTCGAATCGAAAAAAATTAAATTTTATATTAAAAAAAATTATATAATGTTATAAATTAATTATTTATTTATTTTATTGTTTATTTTTATTGAAAAATTTAATTTATTTATATAATATTCTTGGAAAATAGTAATTTTATTTTTAACTTTTTTTTTTATATTTTTTGCATTGAAAAAACTTAATAATTACGTTTATAATTACAACAGTTAATACTCAAGTTTGTTGGACATATTATTTGCATGTGAAACAGTTGTAAAAATTATATTTTTTTATAAACATGAATAGACGATAAAATATATGTTCATTTCCTCAATCATTTCTCGCACGTGATCTTATGGCGTCGAGTTGGCGCTTTAAACCGTCAATTTTCCGAGATATAAATTATTTTTTTTTATTTATCGATACAAATATTATGAATTAATATATGCCAAAGGTATGAGAATATAAATTTATTATCAAAAGCACAAAACAACAAACTGATACACAATAAAATTCAATTTAAAAAAAAATTCTTTTTCATTTTATTTGTTTTTTTTTTTATATAAATTATTGTCTGGGTGATGGGCTTTCATCAACAACATCTTCTTGCACAGTGTCTGTTGGTTTATTTAAACGTTCAATAGCATGAACAAGACGTTTTTTTAGCTTAGCTAAATCGCTAATTGTTTCCAATTTATTCCAGGACAATTGACGTGTTGATGGTTCGTTTTCTGGTTTTTTAGATGTAACACGTAGCAGAGTAAACAATGCAACATCAGCAACTTCTTCCCAGTCCTAAAAAAAATTTAAAAATCAAATTATTATTTAAATTTTCATAATGATTTTTAAATCAATGAATTGTATATTGTTAAATTCACACGATGAAAATACCACAACAGCTATTACATGTGTTGATGATTCATTTGTAATTATAATTTAAAAATAATTTTTTATTCACTTGTAAATCTAAAAATATTATTCATTTATTATCTAAATTGTTTATAATTATTTATAAATGATCCAACTAACCACATCGTCTCTCAGCTGTGGCTCAAATCCAATTGCTGATTCTAATATTGAATATTTATCATCACTTATATTTGGACGAATCAAAAACAGCAATAACTTTACAGCACATTTTAAATTATGAGCTGCATTCTCACGTTCCTTGAAATAAAATTATTATTATAATTATTTGGACAATTGAATATTATAAAATTTATTTCAACAAACAACAACTAACGTTAAATAAAAATATTAAAATTTATTCAATTTAATTTACGATGTTAAATCTCAGCATTTAAATCATTTCAACTCTTCTAATATTTATTTTCAAACTAAATAATAAATAAAAATAAAAAATATAAAATAACCAGATTACAAGATGACGATAAGCAATTAGTTAAATTTAGCAATTAAACATTATAAATATTTTTTTTACATGAAAATAAACGAGTAGTTAAACGTTGCAATATTGTAAATTCATATGAACACTCGTGTTTATTTATATAATATTTATAAATACAAAAAAATATACAAGCATAAATGCTAGACTAAAAAAATAATAAAAATAAAAATCCATAAAAACACAGTAGTTTTATATTTTTAAAATTAAAATGATAATTACCAACTGTGCTGCTTCAAGTTTATCCAAGTGTGTAAACATCAAGTTGTATGTTGATTCCAAGAGTACAGATATTCCACTGGATCCCAATGGTTTTGTACTTTTATCTCTGATAAATTTTAATAATCCTTTTTCAATCATTCTCAACTGGTTCGTCAACAGTGTCATTTCATTCTAATCAATAAAAATAAAAAATCAATAAACTAAATGTATTTTTTTTTTGTGTTTGACAAAATGATTGATCACTTGTCAACAATAAAATTGATAAATATTAATAAATATGAACTTACAGATACACGTTTGACTTGTTGACGACTGACAAAATGAATATCAATTTGATTCTGTAAAAGTTGCAGATGGTTTTGTCCAATTGATGCTACAATATTTCCAATAATTGTCGTTGATTTTTTACGTAATCTGGCAATTAATTGTTGCACAACAATTGTAATTGATAATGAATCATTTGATTGTACACGATAACGATTTGTATTTGTACCAGCAACAATTGTCACAATGTTATTTGTATTAACATGACGTAATCCAATTGCATTTGATGTTTTTTTTTCGACTTCATCAACGATAAATTCTTGTAAAATAAATATAAAATTGTATTTAAAAAAATAGCCAAATTAATTGTTTAAAAAAATTAACATACCAGGAAATAATTGTGATAAATTAATTAGAGAATCAGTACATTTAATTGTCGCTGAAAATGACGATTGATTCTCTGGTTGTGATGGTAAAAATAAAAGTCTCAATGGTAATTGAATTAATTTTTGTACAACACGTGGTCCACCAACGTCTGTCTCATAAACAATTGTCAAATTTACTTCAGCTGATATTGCTGTTTTATTACCTTCAATTTTTATGACTGACTGAATTGTCTGTTTGTCACCTAAATTTATTAACAATTAATTGGATTTTTATCTATCAAAATTATTATTTTATTGTATAAACTCACGTAGAACTGAAAAAACATGATATTTTTCATGAGCAACAAGTGGCTGCAATACGTCAATGCTTAATTGAACATCGTGAAGTAAAATATAAGATGAAAGTTCAATTGTGATTATGCAAATGTTGGCTTGACTAGTTGGCTCTTGACTTGTTGATTCAATTGGTATTTGGTTCATTGGTTCTAGAGAAGTTTTAATTGTCGTCAGTAATTCTGATTCCATTGTTGAAACTGTTAATTTATTGTCTTGAAATTTTAAATAAAAACATTTATTAATTTACTTTGAGCTTTGAGGCTATTGAGTTGATTGATAAATCACAATGTCGTACCTTTTTCTGGTGCATTTTTTGATAATTCACGTAATTCAATTAATTCTTTTTCAGCTTTTGCATAATCAAAGCCTCTTTTGTTAATTGGAGGAGCAACAAAAAGAGATGGTTCAGCGCCAAGATAACATGCTTCTAGTTTTCCATCGTCAGATAATATTACCACGACTCCTTCTAAATTCTTCAATATAATATTCAGTTAGTCAGATAATAATAAATATTTATTTGTTTATTTGTTATTTTTTTAAATAAAAAAATGTGAAGGATGATGATCATGGCAACTCATCGTCCAATAATTTATTTTAAATATTTTTTTTTTTATTCTTTCAACGAGGAATTTATGAGCAATCGAAACGAAAAAAAGGACTATTCCAAATAAACTATGATATATCTTTGGAGTATAAATTTTTTACACGTGTATTTATTTTTTATCTTGAAAAATTCGAGGTGGCCATTAGCTTATCGAAAATGGGGTCGAGTGTCGATTGCCAACGGTCTTTTTTGGCCATCAGGGTCTCACAAAAACCCATCAATAAGATTGCATTTTGCTTTTGACTTGTCTCTATCTTTAAATATAAAAAAACTAAAAAAAATTCCATTCGATCAGAACACATATACAACAATTTTTCACGCTTTTTTATTTTCTACATAATTTTTTTTAAAAAAAAATATCTTCTCGAGATTTCGATGACACATTGATAAGTATTTTATTTTTTTTTTTGTTTTTTTTGTTGTTAAATTTATTCAAGAGATTATTCAATAGAATAATATAATTTTTTTCTTTTTTTTTTTTAAATATAGAAAATTTAGGGACTGCTGATAAACCACAACCGGAAGAACCAAAGTTGATATATTTTGTGAAAAAAAAACATTAAAAATTTTATTGTTTTTGTGTGAATGATTACGAAGGTCAACTGACAATCTCCTAACTGTGATTACGATATATTTTAAACTGTTTTGTAGAATTATATTATATTAGCCTTTTTTTTTTTTTTCTCTAAAGGCCGACATGGTCATTGAATAAAAAGAACTATACAGCACAAATAGTTGTGCCTGCAATAAATTCCATGTAAATTATTTAGACACCTCGTGTTATAATAACAGGCTTGATTATAATTATCAACATAAAAATACTGCAATTAGTTGATACTTGTTATTAAAAAATCAACTTGAAGCTTTCATGATGTTTTTAAAAATATAAATAATATTTTTTTCAATATTTATTTTGTTTTTTAAATATATTTTAATTATTAATTTTATAATTACAAATTGAATAATTAATTATTTTTGTTTTAAATATTACAACAATGACTCGAGTATTTTTTGATTTTTGTTATTAATTTTTATCTCATATATATTTTTATTAACAAAGTGATGAAATAATAATTAAAATTTATTTAAATAATTTATTGATATTTTAAGTATAGACTTGATCAATAAATAAGCAATAATTTTATTTATTCTTTAAATGTGCAGACAAGTATCGATGATTTTAATGCAACACTTTGATGAAAATAATAATTTAATTATTAATTGATAATTAAAATTATAAATGATTTATAGAAGATTTAGCAATTATTCAAATGATACTTGAACAAATTAAAATTAGCTATTTAAATTATTCTATACGTTCGCCAGTGAATTCTAAATATTTTAAAAATTTATTGCTCAATATTTTTTGTATAAATAAATAAATAAATTTATAAATAGATCGATTAGTATTATTTAGTTTAATAAGAAGAAGTGAACATTACGAATTTTTTGTATTTCAAATGAATCGCATTTCGAACAAATTGGATTTCGAATTTTTTGCATTTCGAATTAATTGCATTTCGAATTAATTGCATTTCGAAATATTTGCATTTCTAATTATCCGTATTTCAAACAAATTAAATTTTAAATTATTTAAATTTCTAATTATTCGGTTTTCGTAAAAAAAACTAGTTAATAATATTAAAAGTCAAGTTGCACACTTGGATTATCAGTAGAAATAGAAAAAAATATAATTCAAGTCGAAGAAAAATAATAACAACACTCAGTGTACATGTGCAAAGTATGTATGCAAAATTGTTATGAAAAAATGTTTAATAAAATAGCATTTTACCTGAAAATTAGCTCTTGCAATGGCAACAGGTGTGAAAGGCAATTGCGCGGACCATTTGAGTGTCGTGCCCTCGTAAACCAGCAGGGTGTCTGTATCAGCGACGACAAGAACCATCAGCTTGCCGTCCGGTTCTTGAACATGCAAAATAATAAATTTTTTTTTTTCATTTTAAATAATATAATATAAAAAATAAAAAAAAAAAAGAGATAATAAAAAACAAATTAAAATCAAAAATGAGTAAAAGTATCTACTAAAAATAACTGTAAAAAATATAAAATGCGAGTTGTCACATCAACATCATAAGCTTGTTCAACACCTGTGATCCATAAATGACATTCACCTGACAATTAATCACAACAAATAAATTTTATATTGAAAAATTAAATTAACAACAAGAAAAAAATTGCAGATGAATTTTATTTTTAAATTTTAAATGAATAATCATCCTACCAATGACAAATGCCTTGAAGACCATCGGTGTATAATCAAGTCTCTTGACGTATTTAACATTCGAGCAATCATCACGAAAACAATAAATATGTTTTTCAGTTAAAACAATTATTCCAATTTCAAAACTACTCAGTACAACTGTCTCAATTCCCAGCACATTTTCACCAACATTATATGTCCAATCTGGCTCCAGTATTTTATCTTCATTTATCATTTTATTTTCTTCTAATTTTCTGCTAAACTCTGCCATATTTTGATATCTATTCAACAAAATAATCAAATAAATTAATTTAATATTCCAAAAAATATCATGCCAATTATTCTTTATGCAAATTATTTTTGATTCTCATATCATTATCATCATCAACGTTGTTTTTTTTTTTTTTTTTCTTTTTTTTATGTCATTTTGTTGTTTGGCCACGTCATCACGAGTCATCGTATATGGTTATCCATATATAACTCGATTTAAATATGAATTATTCATTTTGAATGGTAAATGTATATTCTTGTCTATTTCAAACGACTTTAAGTGCACTTGGATTATAAATTATTTATTTATTCGTAAAATTGCACACACGTTTGTTCACAAATCTATACTGTAACATGTCAAGTCATAAATTTTTTTTTTTTATTTTTCTTTTAATTTTTATTATTTTAGTTTGCAAATTGCTATTTAAATAATTTTTGTATATTTAATTTTAATAATTTTAAAAGTTTTTCAATTTAATTACAATTATTTTGATGATTTTTTCTTCAATTTTATGAGAAAGAAAAATTGAGATAATATTTTATTAAATTTATAAAATATATTAAATCAAATTTTGCCAAGGTGAATATTATTTATTTATTTATCAAGATGTACGTAATTTATAGTCAACATGAAAAACATATGTATAATTTTCTAGTCTTAGTTTTCACTCGTGTACAATGAACTTTATTGTATTGAAAATTATTAATTAATCTACTGGCGCCATGTAATTCCATCTCTTTTTTTTCTCAATTTATTTATCAATAATAATGTTGGATTAAATAAAAAAAAAAACTAAACAACTACATGTAGCTCTAATTAAATAATCAATTAATATAATTGTTAATCTGAATTAAATTAATTTTCTTTTTGTATTTTAATTTACCTGTAACATTCGAGAATACGTCCTGGACTTGTCGTGATAAAAACATCATTATTAGATATGTAGGCAATTTTTTCAGGTAAAAATCTGTCTTTCAATGTTTGTGTAAATGTTGGTGCTTCTTGTTCGTAGAAAAATAATCTGCCATCAATGGATTGTACACAAAAAAAATCTCTTCCTTTTACAACACCAAATGATCCAGATACGAGTGATACAGGAAAACGAGATAATTCATGACTGTAAATTATTTCTAGAACACATTTGTCACCTGTTTAACAATAGATATATTTGTTATTAATTATTAAAATTTGATTGTAAATTTAATTGAAAATTCAGTTTAATAAAAAAGATAATAACAACGACAACAACAACAACAATGTGGGTCACAGACATATTTATTCCGTTAATTCATCGATATTTATATACAATAAAGTCAATGATTGGCTGAGATAAATAAAGCAAAAAATAAATAATAAATAAATAAATAAGTAATAGATAAATGTGTGTATAAAATATAAATTAAACGATATTCATCACAACAAGTATTTTTATATCTCAAGATGTTAAATGTTCAACCGGTTGAACCTTCCCTGTTGTCGATCCCTTGATATGGGTCACTGAAATCTTCTCAGTGTGTACACAAATACACTTTTAACTATGTCCTCCAACTTTTAAAAATACAAACTTGTATATTTAATATGCTGTTTTTTTATTTTTATTTATTTTTAAATAAACCAGTAAACACTGAAAACATGATAACTTCTCCAGCACCAAGCACACATTAACTGGATATCGTGCAATTAATTTTTTAGCTTTTTTTTTTACCTTCAATTTCATTAAATTTAATTGGTAATTGCTTCTGTTGATAATTTATTTTTATCATTTATATTTCTATTATTAAATGTAATTAATTTACGAGCTTAGGTTTTTTTTTTTTTTTTTATTAAATTTTATACTTGCCATGTTCTGTTGAGCCTGGTATAAGTGTTACACTGTAGACTAATAATTTATTGGGTGTTAAAATTCCTAGACGAACATCTTGAGAGCCACTGTAAATTGTAAAAAGTCATTGTTTAAATAATTATTATAAATTTAAAGTTGTTTTTCCTCTAAATGACCGACATTATTTGATTTATTTTATTTACATTTTATCTGTTGATGCAAATTTAAAATAAAAATAGCAAAAAATAATTTATTCCATTGAGGCAAATTTAATTTTTATTGTAAATTTTAGAAATGAATTATTCAATTTTCTTACGAAACAAATTTTCCAACTTTAGTGTCAATAATGCAATTGGCAATTTGTGCCTCAATAATCAGATCGGTTGTTTTATATCCAGTTGGTGCAACAGCCTCATCATGCCATTCAGATGAAGGACTGTATATTCTCAAATTACCACTATGACTCGATACAATTACAACATCTTTTTTATCATCACCAAATAATGACACAACAAGTAAACTTTTATTATCAAATGTCTCATTTACACCACACTCAGTATGCCACCACTCTTTTGTACGAAACAACGACATTATTTGTTGTTAATATTTCAACTAGTTAATTTAATTCCCATCAGTAAAAAATTATCAACAATCCAAACAACATCATCAACACTTTATTGACATGATATTGTTATAACACTTGTCACGTTGCCATAGTAACGACATCAAAAACACAAAAAAATTTGTTTAATTTATTTCCACCTGAATTTCAAACTTATCCACTAAATTAACAACATAAAATAAAACAAATAAAACATTAAAATAATTTTTTTTAATTCAATTATTAATCGTGTGTGATTTAATTATTAATTTATTTTTTCAAATTTTTAATTTCTTTCGATGTAAATTTAATTTAAATTGTCGGATGTATTATAGCGACTCGTTGCGGTAAAAATATCAATTTATTTTTAAGGTCACGTGATAAATTAAAATGGCCGAAAAAAAATGGAAGAATTTTTTTTTATTATTTTAATCTAAAGAATTGCAAAAATATTTGTCATATTTGACATAAATAAATGTTGATTGTTAAATAAGTTAAATAATTACTGTAGAATATCCATGTATTTTGATATAATTTTTTTAAATATGTACATTTATTTTATCATTTAAATAATTAAATTTTTTCAAAGACATAATTTTTGTTTTTTTTTTTTCTTTTTCAGTCCAAGACAAAAATAAAAATATATTTAATTAAAAATAAAAAATATTGTGCTGTTATTAATTTGTTTTTTCTTTTTACATTTAATAGGAATTTATTTATTTTCTTCATTTTAATTGTTTAGTTGTTATTTGGCAACTTGTGATTGAATTGGTTCTTGTTTTTTTTTAACAAGTTCAACTAAATGACGATATCGAACTTGACATTCTTCCTGTTGATTAGAAAATAATATAAAAATATAATTAAACAAATCCAGAATTATTATGATAAATTAAAAATAATAATAACCTTTGTTTTTCCTTCAACAAAGTGTGATATTTTTTCCCATCTATCACCACTTGTGTTTTTAGGATATTTAAGTAGTGCAGCTTCAAGTAATTTTTGTTGATCTTGGCTCCATTCAGATGTATCATTTGTATCAGCACGTGTTTTAATTTTTTTTGGCTGTTCTTCAATGATTGTCTCTTCATTTGCTGGACCAGGTTTTAATCCTTCATCTTTAACTTTTTTAGCCATATGTGTTACTTCATTGACTGTTCTTGACATTGTCTCAGCAATTTTTTCCCATCTATCTGGTGTACCACCTGGATATTTTTTAACTAGTTTAATGAGTTCTAAAATATCATCATCTGTCCATAGACCACCAGTATATTTTAATTTATCATTTGTATTATTAGTTGATTTTGGCAATTCTTTTTTATATGAATTTATTGTATTTACAGTTTGTTCTTGTGGTGTAAATCCTTGTCTTCGTCTTCTTGGACCACGTGGTACTGGTTCTGGTTCTGGTTCTTCATTAGCTTCAGCACTAAAAAAATTAAATAAATTACATTTTATTTTTTATTAGTAATTAATTATTTATTCTATTCAACTCACAGTGCTGCTTCTTGTTCTTCTTTTCTTCTTCTTTTTCTTTCTTCAATCATTTCTTTCAATGCTCTTATTGCTGATGGAATGCCAACAATTGAATAGAACGTCCAGCATGGAACTTGAAATGGCAATGTATTCCATACACTTGGTGTTGGTATTTTTTCAAGTATCTCAGCTAAATCTGGTACTTCCATTTTACCTTTTCTATTTTTTCTCTGTAATTTTTGTAGTTTACTTCCCAATACTTGTTCCTTTTTTTAAAAACAAAAAGACACAATATTAATTGAAGCTAATCATATAATACCAACAGATTAAAGTTACAAAGACAATATCAACTTACATATGTGTAACGTTTTTCAAAATAAGCTGCCCAACCAACAAGATACTGTCCAATCGTTATGACAATAAACAATATAACACTCATTTCTACTAGTCCCATTTTTCGTACATGACGATAATAATAAACAGCTGATCGCCAATTTGGTAGTCCATTTATCAAAACATTATCATAATGTTTACGCTTCTCTGAATCTTTCAAGACATCATAAACAGACACCAGCTAAAATCATCAAAATTAAATTATCATTTTTACTCCATTTTATTATATTGTTATGATGAATTTATCAACTTACATTTCTAAATTGTACATCAGCATCTGGAGCACTATTTTTGTCTGGATGTAGCTGTAGGGATAATTGGCGAAATGCCTTTCTGATGCTACTGCTGTTTGCATTCTGTTAAATAAAAATTTATAATTTTGTCATTAATAAAAAGTTTTTTTATTAATTTTTATAATATTTACCTGTGGTACACCAAGAAGTTCATAAAAATTTTGATTAACTTCTTCAACAACATCAAATACTTCTAATTCTTCAGTATCCCATGCAAATGTCTGTTTACATATGGACAATAACAAAAGTGCCGAAATAATATTTATTAACAAAAAATTCATTTTTATAGTTTAATAAATGACAACACATTACACATTAAAACAAATAAATAAATATTTATTATATTTGATAAATTTTGGTCCACTTTATGATATATTTTGATGGATTTAATTTAATTTATTTTGGAGTTGAAAAAAAGTTTAGTTATCAATGTTAATTTATTTGCCACATTGTCAGATGTCGGTTGATATTTGGACAACTCCACGTCTCTTCCACATAGTACACATAAAAAATTCTTTCTTTTTACAACTTGTTTTTTCATTAAATTGTTATTATTTAATTGCTTTCTTGTAGCTCCGGATCAACGTCATCTGTTGGATAAAAAAAAAACAACTTTCAGTTGTCTTTTGACTCCTACGTTAAACAAAAATGGCGACTAATGTTATTGAGAGTGAAAAAGAGAGTCTCTCAATTTTAACCACCTCAAATTTTAACAATAATAATTCATTTTAAAAACAAATTAATTAACATAAAAATTTGTTTGTATAATAAATAATTAATTGTGAATAATATTTTTAAAGTAAATGTGTTATTACCAACATATAAATTCAAGTTTTTAAAATGAAAGTCAATTTGTTATGGAATATTTGATTGATGTTAATAAAAATTTGGATAATACATTTAAGGTTTGTATTTGTTTACAAATATAAATATTTATTATTGTTTTATAATATTTATTTAGATTTTTAAATAATTTAATATAATTTATTTTATTTTTTTATTGTTTAATTGGAGTTTGCATAGTGAAGCAATATTTGGACAACATCTGGGCACATTTGACACAATCCTGATCTATTATTTTTATTTTTCAATGTTTTTTTTTTATTTTTTATTTTTTTCTGGCCTCAATGTTGATGATCAATGCAATCAGCTGGCAAACGATTGTACATTTGGAGGCACGAGGTCATTACATTTAATTTTTTTTCTTCATTAATGTTGCAAAAAAAAATACCATCTTTCGTCAACGACCCTCAATGAATAACCTCCAAGCCCCACTTAATTCCAAGATCGTTCTAATTTATTTAACTCCAAAAATAATAATTATTATTATTTCCAAAATTTTAATTATTTTTAAAATCATTTAAAGTCAAAAAAAATTGACAAATAAACAAACTTTGATATTTGAAATTTTGTTAACCCAAATAATAAAGTTTAAAAAAGAAAAAAAAATCATCAAAAAATATGTAGATATGATTTATTTTTAGAAATACTTTGTTGGATGAAATTTTGTTTTTTTTTTATTTTAAAAAAAATTTATTTAAACCATGATTTGCAAAAAATTGAACAGTTTGGAGTATTGCCAGTGTGTCAAACGTCATTTCAATGTGTTTTTTTTTTTTTTATAAATAAATAAATAAATTGACAATGAAAAAAGTAAAAAACTTGAAAGAATATGTTTTGATTGTTACAGAAAATATTTAGTGTTTCATCTGAGTGTGTGTTGAATTAAATTACAAGTAGCAAGATGAGTTTGAAGCCACGTAATGTAGATTTTGGACAAACGTGGGGAGTTTTGCAAGAAACTGTAAAAGGTGTCATAACTCTGGCTGATGTACCACGAGCAACATGGAACGACAGATTCAGGTAACAATAAAATCATATGAATTTTGATGATTAACTTGAACAAAGTATTAAAATAAAAAAAAAATAATAAATTTCAGTGATGTTTATTCATTGTGTGTGGCATATCCTGAACCACTTGCTGATCGTTTATACAATGAAACAAAAATATTTTTGAGTAAACATGTTGAAGAATTATGGATACGTGTACGTTCACAAGGTGAAAATAATTTATTACAAAGTTATTATGGTGCATGGAAACAATATTCACAAGGTATAAATTATTTGCATCGTCTTTATTTGTATTTAAATCAGCAACATATAAAAAAACAGAAATTAACTGAAGCTGAATTAATATATGGCACATTATCAGCAAATGCAAATGATTGTCAAGAACAAATGGAAATTGGTGAACTTGGTCTTGACATATGGAAACGTAATATGCTTGAACCATTAAAAAAGCCACTTGTAACAATATTACTTGATGAAATACAAGCTGATAGAATTGGTGGTGGTCAACCAACAACATCAGATGTTATTTGTGGTGTTATTGAATCATTTGTAGCTGTTGAAGCATATAAATTAAAAGGTGAACTTGACATGTATCAAGAAATATTTGAAAATCCATTTTTAGATGCATCTGGTGATTTTTATGCACGTGAAGCATCAGATTTATTACAATTATCAGATGTAACACATTACATGGAACGTGTTACATGGCGCCTAGGACAAGAAGATATACGTGCTAAAAAAATATTACATCACAGTTCAATAGCAAAAGTACGTATGTGTTGTGAACAAAAAATGGTTGCAGCTCATGTTGTATGGTTACATGCTGAGGCTGAATTGATGATTGAACAAGAACGTAAACGTGATTTATCATTATTATATCCATTATTGAAAACATTGGCAAATGGCTTAGGACCATTGGTACAAAAATTAACAAAACATATTACACAAAAAGGTCTTGAAGCAATTGGTACATTACAAAGTGATAATTGTCATATACAATTTGTTGAGAGTATGCTTGATGTACATAATAAATATACAAAATTAATTGAAGAAGTATTTAAACGTGATCAGGTATTTGTTGGTGCATTGGATAAAGCATGTGCTGCTGTTGTTAATAATCGTTCACAAAATCGTCAACCAGCACGTGCACCAGAATTACTAGCAAAATATTGTGATTCATTATTAAAAAAATCAGCAAAAGGTATATCAGAAATTGAAATTGAAGATAAATTAACAAAATCAATAACTGTATTTAAATATGTCGATGATAAAGATGTATTTCAAAAATTTTATGCACGTATGCTTGCTAAAAGATTGATACATCAACAAAGCCAATCAATGGATGCTGAAGAAGCTATGATTGATAGATTAAAACAAACATGTGGCTATGAATTTACAAATAAATTACATCGTATGTTTACTGATATGTCAGTATCAATGGATTTAAATACAAAATTTTTAAAATCATTACGTGAAAATGATACTGATAATGGTAATCAACTTGGTATTGGTTTTATTGTTTATGTATTACAAGCTGGTGCATGGCCATTAAGTTTACCACCATCACCAGGACCATTTCATGTACCACAACAACTTGAAAAATCCATTCAATCATTTGAAAAATTTTATCATGGACAATTCAATGGACGTAAATTAACATGGTTACATCATCTTTGTCAGGGTGAATTAAAATTTAATTATTTAAAAAAATCATATTTAGTTACTGTACAAACTTATCAAATGGCATTGCTATTGTTATTTGAACAATGTGATAAATTACCATGTCGTGATGCTGCTGTATCATTGAGATTAGCACCAGATCAATTGGTTAAACATGCTGCAAGTCTTGTTGATTGTAAAATATTAAAAAGAAATGATAATGATGATGATGATACTGCTGCTGGTGGTGCTACTGCTACTGGTGAACTTGATGAAGACACTGTACTTGTTCTTAATTTAGATTATTATAATAAAAGAACTAAATTTAGAGTCACTGGTGCATTACAAAAAGATGCACCACATGAAACTGAAGCAACACATCGAAGTGTTGATGATGATAGAAAACTTTATTTACAAGCAGCTATTGTTAGAATTATGAAGAGTAGAAAATTACTTAGACATAATCAATTGGTTCAAGAAGTAAGTACTTAATTTTCCTCAAATTATTTATTTATTGTTATTTTTCATTTATAAAATTTTCTTCATAGGTTCTTGGACAATCAAAGGTAACATTTGCTCCATCAATTGGAATGATTAAAAAATGTATTGAGGCACTTATTGATAAACAATATATTGAACGTACACCAAACAGTGCTGATGAATACTCATATGTTGCGTAACATAGCCTTAATTCTTTTTCGATTTTTTTGCCATTTAAAAAAATCACAAAATTAATTATTTATATTATTTTTAAAATAATACATATACGACATTGTATTGTTAAATTTATTGAACCACCTGTATAATATAAAACAAAGACAAAACGAAAAATGAAATTTAACTAATCTCTTTAAAGGAAAATTTAAACAAAAAATATCTATGATAAGTGATAACAAAATCATTAAACAAATATAATCATAATTATTATATTTAAATAAAAAAAAGAAAAAAAAAAAAAAAACAACAAAAAGATAATTACTGTCCAATAAAAAATCATGTATTAATTATTATTTTTTTATTTTTATTTTTCTTCTCTCTTAATGTAGAAAAAAAAAAATAAATTAGTTGACTTTTTTTTGAAAAAAAAAAAAAAATGAAAATGTAATATATATGCGCACTGAATAAAGATGACGTTACTATTTTATTCAAGGCACTATTTTTTTGTGTTGTTTTCTACCAGAATTAATTGCTTATTATAATTTTATTACTAATTTATTTGATTTTTCAATGAGACTATGAACGAGGAGCTTTGAGTTGCAATAGATCTGGATCGAGTAGAGAATTGTCATCGTTGTCATTTGTTTTTTGAATGCCATTTAGGATTAGAGACGAGGTGATTGGTACACTTCCATATGGTGTAAAGCCAGTCCATTCCATTCCAAGATAAATTGGTGGTGGACTGCCAAGTGGTGTCTCTAAAATAAGCTGATCATTATTTTGTTGTTGCTGTTGATGTTGCTGCTGCTGCTGCTGCTGTTGTTGCTGTTGCTGTTGCTGGTGATGATGAGATTGTTGTTGTTGTTGTTGTTGGATTTGATGATGATGGTGATGATGATGTTGTTGCTGCTGCTGCTGCTGCTGCTGCTGCTGCTGCTGCTGCTGCTGAATATCTTGACACTCAACTTGACTCAATGATCCACCCATTTGACCACCAATTTTACATTGTTTTTCTTGTTTTCTCCATTTTGCTCTTCTATTTTGAAACCATACCTGATAATTATGATGTGATTATTATATTTAACTCTTTAAAATAATAATAGTAATGTATTATATGTAGCACCTGAACTCTTGCTTCAGTCAATTGTATTCTCAATGCAAGTTCTTCACGAAAAAATACATCTGGATAATGAGTTTTTTGAAATGCACGTTCTAATTCTTCAAGTTGAAAATTAGTAAATGTTGTACGATAACGTCTTTGTTTACGTTTACCAACACTTATTTGACGTTCTTCACTACCTGGACTTGGTGAAAAATCATATGCTAAATTAAAAGTGAAAAAAAAAAATGTAGTAAAAGTTTAAATTATATTTGAATATTTAAAAAGCCTTCTTAATGCACTTATAAATAATTTAATTGAGCACATTGTTTTAAATTACATTAGGCAAGCGATGGGTGCCTTGTTAATTAGATAAAAAAAATATTCTGCAACAAAAGGGTCTCAAGTTGGTAGAGGGGTATATTACAAACAAAATTAACTTACTGAATTTTGTTGGAAAGCAAACAGACGATGATTGTCCAGCCATCAGACCAGCAAGTGCACTTGTTTGTAAATCATTATTTTGATTAATATCATCATTTGTTGTATCAACAATTGAACCAGCTGATACTAGTGGATCTCTTGGTGTATCAACTAAATATAATTGTCTTGTTTCATTTGTATTATCATCCTCTTCTTTAAGATTCATCGCCGCAACGAAGAAATCCTCACCAAGTGTATCGTGTGAATCCGTTTTAATTTTATTTATAACCGGAATTAACCGGTTAAATAATTTTTTTTAAATAATTTTTAATTATTTTAATTAATAAAAATTTAATAATTCAAAATCAATAGCATAATTTAATATAATTTTATATTCATTTATAACACAAATTAAATTCAACACTTGGATTATAAAAAAAATTAATTTAATTTCCTCTAATGACATTAAGTTTATTAAATTAATTTTTTTTTTTTTTTCTTTTAAATTGAAGGATAGTCTAGGAATGTTGCCAGTTATAATTTAATCACAATTGTGTCGTTAGACTATCTACTCGTAACAAACTTTTCTTCAACATTCATCCCCTCGTTTACCACCTCTTATTTTACTTTATTTGTTTTTTAAAAATATATATATATTTTTTTTTTCGTTAACCTGAGTGATGGCTTCTCAGGGGTCGAACAGGGGTTCGGCTGAAGCCACAAAAATTCACCTGACAATTTCAAATCAATAAGTGTCTTAATGCATAAACAAAAATCATTACAACACAATTTTATTTACTTAAAAAAAATTTATTAATAATATTTTTAAAAAGAGTGATATGTGCAAAGGAAAAAAAAAACAAAAAAAACTTATTTATATAAAAATATTTGTATTTTTAATTAGGGTGCACCGACTAGTTGATGTATGCGTGTAATTTCATTCGCTGCTTCTATTTTACATTATCGTTGTGACAATTGTCTACGATAATTATGTTGAAGCTGTTATTTTGTTGGACCCTTAATACGTAAACTTAATTTAATCAGCATGAAGTAGTTAAACGTAAAACAACAGGACTTTACTAGTTGAGACAAGTGTATCTCCATCGAAAAATTTTGTTTCGATAACAACATTTCCACTGGAAAGAGATAAAAAACAATTAATAATTTGTTATGAATATTTTAAAATGATTTTTGCTTGTTAATTTATGATTTTTTACTTCAAAACTGATGCTGGCATCATTTGACTTTCTGGAGCAGCTTGAATAAGACTCTGCCAAGTGTTGGTACTGTTTGGTATGACAAAACCAAATTCAAATAACCATTCTTCTAAACATTGTCCTTTAAATAATACTTTTTGTTCTAATCTAAATTTTTCAAGTGGCTCAATTGAACTGAAATTTATTTCACGTGATACAGCACGACAACGTAATATTTTTTTTGGTACTCTTGCTTCATGTACAACTTCTGGTACTGATCTAAAATTTAATACAATTTTTTGACAATTAATAATAGTTGTAAAATTTATATAACAATATTGTTTGGATAAAAAAATTATTTAACATTGATAATTATAAAAAATAAGACTTACAAATCTTCATTTCCTTGCCATATAATTTTTCCAGTATCAGCATCTCTAAGATTCATCCAATTTCTACACAAAATAATACATTGTTTATATTAAAAATTATTTTAAATTGACTTTTATATTTAATAATCAATAGATAATAATCTATAAAGTAATCTACTATGTTTATTAAACATAACCAACACTTTTTTAAACGTCAAATAAATGGCTTACACTTGAAATCCTTTGAGGATGTCTTCATTTCGAGGTGGCATTATTACTTAATTTCGTCTCCACTTGATAAAATATATTAAATTTTTGTTAATATTGTTTAAAAACACACTTGTATTTACTTTTTGTTTACTTTAAAAAGAGAAACGCAATATTATTGTTGTTTTATAATATCAAAAACAACATTAGCAGTTTAAGCAGTCTAAGTATCGATTTTGTCTCCAAATAGTTCAGCATTCATCCGCAAGATGGCTTATAGTTTTCGCACATCCGATTTTTTTAAAAAAACTAAAAAGAAAATATCGCGCATTTTCCCGATATATCTAAAATTAAATCAATAAATAAAGCCATATTAATAGTAAAAAAAAAATTACAACTTTTGTCAATTAGCAATATAAAAAAAAATGAAAAAAAAAAAATATAATTTCCTCATTAATTAGCGATTTATAAAAGAAAAATAAAAAAAAAAATTTAACAATGAATGAAATAACTAGAGCATAAAGATAATAACAAGAACACACGAGGATTTCTTTTCAAAAAATAAAAATATAATTAAATGTCTAAAAATTGTGAATAATGAATTTTCACATGGATCAATGAACCGAGATTTCAAGTGTTTTTTTACATTATAAAAGAGGATAAAAATAAAATAAAAAGGCATCAAGGTCTGTCATGTTATATACATGACTCAAGTACAATCAAGTGAAGAATCAACGCGCTGGAAAATGAAGATGAAAAAAAAAAAAAAATCGTAGCAATAATAATAATAAAAGTACAAGACTCTCATAGCCTCGAGTGAATGTACACTTTGAAGTACACAAATACATTTTTTAAATAAATTTCTTGTATTCCATTTCCATCATGATGAAACAATGAAAAAAAATCATATATTTCTTCATCTTATTATGTATAAAATTCACGTTAAATTACAGGCAGAATAATTTTGTAGAAAAATATTTAATATGAAAATTTCCTATTTGATAAATCCTTCCTGTATCCTCTTCCAGCTTCTTTCTAATTTCCCCTCAATGTACTACATAAAAATGACAATAAAAAAAGAAAAAATAATAATAAAAATGCTAAAAATTATTTCAATGAAGTCAAGAGGACTGAGGTGAATATTCTACGTGCCCGTTGACCTGTTCCAAGGGGTTAAAGAGAAAGGCTACATACAGCTTCATTGGGTCGAAGTTAAAAGGGTGGTTTTGGGTCGAAACATCCAAAAACAAAAAAAAATCATAAACAAAAAACTAGAAAAACAATAAAAGTACAAAACATAAGTTCATGTAAAAATAAAAAACAAAAAAAGTCAAAAATATCTAAAAAAAAAAAAAAGGGTTTATAAATCTTCAGACATAAAACCAGGACTGCCGCAGGCATTCATGGATTGGTGGAAGAGGACGATGACGTAGGTTGTAGATTGCTCATGGCATATAGACCAAATTCCCCCCAGGAGTTTAACATAAGGGTGGTAACAATTCAACATTACGCAGACGCGTTGTTGATAAGCTCACTGGATGCATGTGCGGGTTGAAAGTAAAAAAGGTGAAAGATGAATTGATGGAAAAAAAAACATACGTATATGTGCAAAGGGGTGCAATGAGGATAAAAAATACAGAAAATACTTCAACTCCCAGTTTGTGGCCAAGAGGCAAGGCCTCGGCATAAACCAACGTCAAACATCTCGCTGATTTTACACGGTGAAATGATAGAGTTATCATGATTGGATAAATAATAATCACAATAATATTAGACACCTTTTTTTTTCTAAATGTCCTAAATGTGTTTGGTAGATTATTGGATTGTGATTTGTGGCACACTGTACACCAGACGGTACAACGTCTTGGGTAAATCAACAACTTAACACAAATAATTTATACATTTTTTCAGCTAATTTTTTAATTTGTATTATTTATTTTAAAATTAAATTTCATATATATGTATATATATAATTTTGGGAGTGTCTTTTGTTTATTCTACTTGAAATATTTTATTTATTTCAGATGCAGATGTGGTTCATATGGTGAATCAATCAATGTAATTTGATTGATTTAATCTAGAAAAGATAAATTGTTATTTCAATTTCAATTTATATTTAAATATAATGGCATGTTCTGGAAGTGGAGTGGCTGAATGCCTTGATGGTGATGGTGGCATTGGTTTACCAAGAAATCCTTTGATATGTGGTGTTTGTCAAAATTATTATGCTGATCCATGTTTGTTGTCGTGTTTTCATACATTTTGTGCAAGGTGTCTACGTGGTCCACATAATGATGGAAAAATAACATGTCCACATTGTGGGTGAGTTGCTAAATTAAAACAAACACACCCATGTCATTTTAATCTGATTATTAATCAATGAAATTTTGTATATTTTAGACAAGTTACACAACTCAAGGAGGGTAATCATCAAGCTCCAGTTGACCAGTTGATTCGACAACTCGTTGAAATAGCAAACAATGAAAATCCTGCGTGCGCAAATTGTGACAAACGTGATAAAACAACAATGTTTTTTTGCATTACATGTGGTAAGTTGATATTTTTTTAATTTAAAAAATAATAAAAAAGAGTTGATGTAATAATTGGTGTATTTATTTTTTTTATTTTATCTTATTTTCAGGTCAAGCATTGTGTACTCTTTGTCGTGAACATGCTCATCGTGCTAAAATGTTTTCAACACATGAAGTTGTACATATGAGTAAATGTTCAAAGGATGGACAACGTCGTTGTTCAAATCATGGTGAATTATACATAATGTATAGTCAAAGTAGCAAAACATTACTATGTCCAACATGTTTTCGTGATATACCAGCTGAAGCTAGAATTCATTGTGTTGACATTGACACAGCATGGCAACAAGCATCTAAAAAAATGGAACGTGCTGCAAATTCAATATGTGAATTACAAGCTGGTGTTAGAGATAGTTTAATTGCATTAAAATCACAGCTTGATGAATTACGTCATAGTTTAGATAATGAAAAACGTGCATTAAATAATTATTGTCAGGGTATGCAAGATGCTGTTAATAAAACTCATGCATCAGTTATTAGTGAACTTGAACGACAATTTGAAGCCAAAGAACGTACTGTTAGAAATCAATTATTAAATTTAGGATCAGCATTACCAGTATTACAATTACATTTGATGTTGTGTACTGTTTTTACAAGTGGTGCAACAAAATATCAATTTTTAGAACTTGCACATCCAATGATTGAACGTCTTGGACGTGTTGCACAACTTAGACATCCGTCCAGATCACCATTGTTAAATGTACATTCAAAAATTAATTATAGAAATGAATTTTCACGTGCATTACAACCATTTATTGGTGGACAACAGCAACAGCAACAACAACAACAACAACAACAACAGCAGCAACAAGCAAATAAAGAATTATCATTGCTCTATGATCTAACACATGGTATTCAACAGCAAGAGCCTCAATTACTACAGGTATAATTTTCCATTTATGTTTATTATTTTTAAAACAATCAATTTCATTTTCAATGTATCATGCATTGAAATAATTCCAAGTATTTATAAAGTTACAAGATTATATGAATTTTTGTCTTTAAACTTTTTATTATACCTCTGAGTTTTATAGTTTTTTTTTTTTTTTTTTCCTTTAAAATTAGACTTATTGATGGATTCAACCAGTCATTTTAAAAAGAATAAAAAGAAAAAAAAATCAACATCCGTTAAATCCTATTATTCTACAACTACAATGTAGAATAAAAGATAAAAAAAAAAATAACTGGGAGTTTTCTTCTTCAAGTTCTCAGAACAATTCAATTCAATTTTTTTTTTTTTTTTTCTTTTATTTTATGTGGTCTTTGTTCCAATGTTTCATTCAACTATATACGGATATAATTATAGATACAATTATATATATTTTTAGAGCACAAAAACAACACCAAGAACACCAAAATCAGTACCATCAGATAGCGGTCCATTTTCAAATCATTGTAGAACATTTGATTCACAATTAAAAGATTTAAGTCAACAATTAATAACAGTTAAAGAACGTCTTGGTGAATTACATCGTGATGTTTCATTATTAAGAAGAGCAAATACACCACCACTTGGTTCACGTTATGATCATGTTGCACGTGATTGTCGTTTACTTGAACAACAATTAGAACATCATCAAGTTGAACTTGAAAGATTACGTAATATATTTGATGCATTGTGGGAAGAACAATTATGTAAAATACATATTGAAAAAGAAATATTCCATTCACAAATGAATGATATATTAACACTACGTGGTGAAGTTAAACAGTTACAAAATTTAACACAACAATTGGAGCCATTTGTTAAATCATTTTCAGCTGGTATAAGTGCTGGTGAATTGAGTGCTGCTGCTGCTGATGCTGCAAGTCATCAACATCTTCAAGCATTATTAGATCATGTTACACGTGTACAAATGCAAGAACAACAACAACAACAACAGCAACAACAGCAACATCAACAGCATCAACAAAATAGTGGTGGTGGTGGTGGTTCAGCACCAACAAAAGATTGTCGACATTCTAAAAATTCTGGTAGTGCTGATAATATTCTTTACATGAAAGGTAATTTATATTTACTTTATTTTATATTTAAATAAAAAATAGCTAAACTAAAATTTTTTTTTTTTAAAACAAATTAATTTTAGAATCAAAAGAAGTACCAACACGAAGTAGAACACCAACATCACGTGGTGTTGGTGCTGTTGTTGATTCTGGTGGTAATATTATTGTTTATGATACAACAAATAAATCATCAGAAGGTAAACGTGGTGTATTGAGCCAACTCATTGAAAAAGCACGTACAAGAGAGGATAGAAAAAAATCACCAGGTCGTGAAGATGGTGGACGTGATAGAAGTGGTTCAAGAAGATCAAGAAAATCACCTGATAATGATAAAACAAGAACTAAAACACCACCAGGACATTCAGCAAGTAATAAAGTAAGATCATTATATCGTAGTCTCAAAGGTAATAGTGGTGGTGGTGGTGGTGATAATAATCATACTAATAATAACAACAACAACAACAACAACAACAACAGCAATAATAATGATGCAGTTGAACAAGAAAAAAATGATTCACATCAGCAACAAACACATTCAAAAGGTAAATAAATATTTAATTGACAAGTTGGGAAAGTGTTATGATAATAATACTTTTTTTTTTTTTTTTGTTGTTGTTTGTTAAGCTGGTGCAACAGAAGAAAGTGAATATCAACGTATATCTGATGCATCAACACTTTGTGATGCTAAAAAATCACGTGTACAAGCACAAATACATGCTGTACCACAAGAAGATAATAAAAAAAAAAAATCTCAAACATTACCAGCCACATCAAAGTCATCATCACAAAAATCAGTACGTGTTTATCCAGCAAGTGATTCTGAAGATGTTTTTTATCGTAATGATAAAGAAAATTGTCGTCGTCGTCATGCCAGTTGTGATAGTTTAAGTACAACTGGTTCTGGTAATTCACGTAGATCAAGTATTGGTGAAACACCAATACGTTCATCATCACAAGATAATAAAAAAACATTATTTTTATTATTTGCACCAACGCCAAAATCAAAATCAACATCAACATTATCACAAAAACAACGTTCATGGGAAACATTTCCAAGACCTAAAAATAAACGCTCAGCATCAACAACAGCTGCTGCTGAAGCTCAAGCAACTGGTCTTGGACCACTTAAAAAAGCTGATAGTTTTGAAGGACATGAAGAAGCTGTACGTACACTTGTTGCTGCTGTACAAGAAAATAGAGTTCAAAGACATAATCATGCACTTCAACATCGTCATCATCGTAAAAGTAAAACTAATTAATCCTTCAGTCAGGCTAAACTATTTATTTTATTTATTTTTATTTTTTTTTTAAATAACTTGGAGAATAATTACGCACAGTTGTTTTTAAAAAATTTTATGAGAAAAGAATTATTTAATCATGAAAGTATTATTGTTACATTAAAAAATTCTTTTTTTAATTTTAATTTTTTGTTGTTATTGTTGTTGTTGTTGCTGTTGTTGTTGTTATTTTTTAAATTAAAATTAATTTTTAAAAACGTCAAAAGCTGCCAATTTATAATAAATTTAAAGATGGAAAAAATACTTAGAGCTTTACTCTCGAAAAAAAAATTGATAAATTATAATAATGAAAAAAAAAAAAGCACAAATGTTTTAAATACATGGCGAGATTTGAATATTTAAAATTAAAAAGTAGCTAGTTTATTATACACTGCCAGCCACTAATAACGAATTTATTAAAGAAAAATAAAGCAAAAGTTCACTGAAAATTAGCTAAACATAAAAGTATTCATAGGAATTAAAAAAATGTTTTAAAATATAAGAGGCAATTCAGAGTATTTTATGTCTGATTGTAATTTAAATGACATTTTAAAAAATATACACCGAATGTGTTTAATTATTCGGTAAATTTTTGGGAGGCTCATTATATAGGGACGTTATTATTAAATAATATATAGTATATACGTGATTGATTGATGAATATTTAATATATAAAAAAAACAAATATATATATACAAAACAAAATGAAGAGGATCGTTTGAGATCAAAACAATAAATGTATACTCAATTGTCAAAAACAGGCTTCATCAAATGGATAAGAAGAAGATAAAAAAAAAATTAAAAATAAATTTTCTTGAAGTTACTTAATTTCTCATAATGTTTTAAAATTTTAGCGTGAAACTGGAAAAAAAAAAAGAAACAACACGATAAAGAATAAACTATATACAAAATTATTATTATTTTTTTTTACGTTTGTCTTTTTTACAGATTAAAAAAAAAAAAAAAAAAAAAAAAAACAAAAACTTATCAACGTAATAATCACCTTTTTCTAATTCGTTCTTTTTTGATATCTTCATTTGTCATGTTATGTTTATGCTCATCATCCATTTTGTCATCAAACAAATCAGCAACATTAACACGTTTATAAGTTTTATTAAAAAATGTAACTTTTTTACGTGGCTGTTTTTCAGCAAATATATCCAATAAACCACGTGAATCCTTTTCATTTCCTTCGTTAATTAACTCAGCAGCATTTCTAACTGCTTCAATAAATCTAACAACTTCAGTGGCATGTACATTTTTACTGACATTTAATGCTTTTTCAAGTGGATTGCAAATATATAAATTATCAGTATTTGGTTTATAAAGTGATATGCCATCTCTCAATGATATTGCTTTTGTTGAAAAATCAAATGTCGAATAATAAGCAAAAAAATCAGTTAATAATGATTCAAGTGTTTCGTTATTTTTATTTTTCATTACTGGAAATAAATTTACATCTCTAAGAAATGTACAGTCACAAGTTTCAGCTATTCTAACATCTTCTGGACCTAAAAAAAAATAATAATAATCATCAATAATTATAATTAATAAAATAAAATTTGTATTATCAACTTACGTGAAAGACTTTGGAGTACATTAATTGATGGAATTATTTTTTTTTGTTGTAAATAAAATAATACTAATAATGTTATTTGAAAATTACTTATTGTTGTGCCAGGTGTACCAACACCAGTTATATTAACTGATGAAGCCCATTGTCTAATTGTAAACACAAGTGGTCTAACAAATTCAGATGATTCACCATAAATATACAATAATTCTGACATATAAACAGCAGTCATATTTGTCATACTAAAATCACACTCTAAACCAGTTAATAAATGATCATATTTAATAATTGGCACACGTGCTTTAAGTATTCTTATGACATTACTAATACCAGGTATAAATGTTTGCATTATAAATGACAATAGCTCCATTGTTTTTTTAGTTTGTGAACGTTGATCAGAGACAATTGATTTTGTACGAAATACAAGTCTACTTCCTTGTTTTTCCTTGAATAATAAATAATATAAATTAATTATATTTCATTGTTATAATTATTAGTGATAAATTTTTTTTTTTTTTTTATATAATTACCATCATGTTGTTATCTAAATTCATAACTAAATCTAAATCACAACCTTTTTTTCCAAAACCATTTACTGATGAGCCAAATGGTAATACAATATTATTTGGAAATAAACTTGTAAAACTATTTTCCATTTGATGAGCTGTAAAAAATCTTAATCTCGTACCAATATCATCAAGTTTCCACATGTTATATAAAACTTGCATTTGTTTTGTTATATCCTAGATTAAATTACAGACAATATTAATTTTATTTTATTATTTTTTGATAATAATATCAACTTACATCAGTATGATTCATCAATGCTGATGACATTTTTTCAACAGTTGGTTTGTTAATTTTTGGAATATAAATATTTGCTAAATCACTTGTACTTAGTTGTATTTTTTTACTCTTTTTTTGTCCAGAGATATTTCTAAATGAAAACATTTGTGATTGAACTGGTATTATGTCCTGATGATGAATATGAGTTGCTGCTTTCATGAGGGCTTTTCTATTCTCAATATTTTTAAATTCAACCAAAAAGAAATGCTAAAATATCAAAAATTTATCATTAAAATGTCATTTGTTTGTTAATTTATAACTTTTCTTACATTTTTATCAACAGTGTAGTGATGCATAAGATGAATTGGTCCATAACTAGAGCAATAATTGTACAAATCATTAGAAGAATCTGGTGATTGTACTTCAACAATAATTGTCTTTTTTGCTTGTTGTCTTCTATTGTTTAAAAAAGAATCAAATGTACTTGCCACTGATTTATTTTCAGCATTAATATTATCTTGAATGAAATATACAAATAAACAAAAATTATTAATTAATTTAATAAAAATATTACATCAAAAATATCATTATAAATAAACAAATACATCAGGTTAACATTTTTTTTACAAAAAATAATTAACAATAGCTGGATTAATTATTAAATAAAATTATCATCAATTTATTATTATTATTTTTTTAATTTATAACAACTTACCAAGTGTTGTGCTTAGAAATTTTGAGGTTTGGTTGTCATTATTTAATTTTGTAGAAGAATTTCTTGTATGCATACCATGACAAGATAAATAAATTGATGATTGTTTAAACACTGTTGATAAATATACATAATTTTGTTCATTACTTGTTAATTTTAAATAAATATTTGTTATTATTTGACATTTTTTGGCGGTCGCTCGAATGAGCAGCGCCATTTCTAAATTTCTAAATTTTTTTATGATATTTTTTTCCTCATATAACCACACGTGTATATGACTTGAAAAATTAATTGTAATTTTGTCTTTTTTATCATCATTTTCATGTAGCCATATTGTGCTATTATTTTTGAGTTTAAAATTGTATAATTGTTTAAAAAATATGACAATTTGGTGTTGTCATGTTGAAATATAATTATTTTATTTATTTGTTGTTTACAAAATGTTTTATTTTTGTTTATCATAATATTTATTTGGTACAAGTTAAAAATATCAGTTGGTATTTATCAAGAGTTAATGACACTAAAGGTGTACATACCAAAACAATTGTAAATAAAAAAATAAATAATACTCTGACCTCCACTTTTAGCCAGTGGTCATTGTCAAGGTTTCCACTTGGCTGCACTTTAAAAGTTGCATAATTTAACAAAACTCTCATATTGTATCTCTATGTATTTATTACGTCAAACATACTAAAGTTTATGCATTGTAAAAATAAATAAAGAAAAAAAAAAAAATCATTTGAAAATGAAAAATAACAATTCAATAAGTCAAACTTTGTTCGTGACATTATTTGATTTCAATTTATCACAGAAATGCAATGAATAATTATGCACAATCTCAGACGTCATTTGTACAATAAAAATTTTTCAAATAATCTCAATTTGTACTACAGCCAAGTTGCTGTATATTTTTTTATTTCATTTTAAAAACAAATATATTTTATGATTATTTAAAAATATCAAAATAACACCTACACGTGTTGATGATATTCTCAAAATATTTATATGAAAAAAAAAAAAAGAAAAACCTCGACTCAATTTCAAGGAGAAATTCTATTTTAAAAAATGAATTTTGAAATTTTTTTTTCATATGATTTTTTATATTATTTTTTAAAATCATCAAATTAAAAATATTCATTTGTTAGATGAATTATAAACACGTGTGTGGATGTTTTATGATGACCGGAAAATCATTATATAAAACAACGTGAATATTTGCCTGGTACCAGTTCTGTTTGTTAATTTTTTCATCAATGTGATGTTATAATTGTCATGATTTTTTTTTTAATAACTTGCCAAACATATTTATTAAGCTAAAATCATAATAACAGAGAATAAAACAAAAAAAATAATTTATTGTTTGAATAAATAGTCATTTTCTTTTTTTTTCAAAGTTTTTTTTTTTTTGTAAATTTAAATACTGGATAGGCAATTTATGCATTTAAACGGTATATTTATTGCTTATTATTACTCTCCATGATTAATGACAATGACAAATAGATGTTTTTTAAAAAATTTTACATTAAAAAATTTAATAAACTTATTAACTGTTAATTGAAAAATAAAAAGATAAACAATTAATTTTAATGACAAAAATATAAACATGTTTTTCCTTGTTAATTTTCAATTATTTATATTAATTTTATTTATTTATTTTAATGATTTTTGTCTTTTTAAATTTTGTAACAAAATATTTTTAGAAACACCAAGATGTTTGTCAAGCAATTAAATTTAAAGAAACAAAAATTAGAAAAAATATTATTCTGATTATTTGATTCTGATAACAATAAATTTTTTTTTTTTTAATAATTTTTATAACTACTTTAAATAAATAAATAAAAAAAAGGAAAATTAGTAACGATAACGTCCTTATTGTTAATTATTTTATGCCAACATGTAATTATTATGTAACACAGATGATTTTTCTCTTATCACTTTATTCGTGCGATTAAAAAAAGGACTGCTGTACTTTTCCGTGTGATTTTTCCTCTATGAAACCAGTTGAATTTTAAAAGCAAACAATTCACACTAAATTTTTATAACATAATCATTATAATTCATATACAAATGGAACTTTCCAACAATAATTATAATTTATTTGTGATTACACAAAGATAAATATGGAAATAAATTATTATAAAAAAAAAAAAACGTAAATATATAATTAAAATCTACGAGCATTAAAATTGATCAATTTTCGGGAGTTAATTTTATTTTTATTTCTTATTTATGTGTTAATTGAGGAAAAAAAAATTAATATAGTCAAAAATAACAACAACAATTGTTTGTTGTTTAAACAATTCTTTGAATTATCATCAAACAATTTGATGGATAAAATTGTTTTTTTAAATTGCAAAATTGCTATTCATATACAATTTTGATTTATAATTACAAGAAAATTTTGTAAATAAAAAAATCAATAAAATCATTGACATTAATTAATCCAAGGTTTCAAACATGTCAGTCAAAAATGAAAAATTCATTTGCAAATTGTGTAAAAATAAAAAAATTTTGACAAGCCGGAAGGACATAAAAAACTTCCGTTCTATATGTTGCAAATAAAAAATTAAAAATATCCTTGATTTGGACTTGGTCATTTATCATGAATAAATACTTTGAACTAACAAGTGAAATGATAAAATAATTGCAAAAGAGAGCAGCAACCGATCAACAGCTCAGTAAACAATCGCCCCAAGGTATAAAATATTTTTTTTTTTTTCATTTGTTCCGCCTTGATTGCATATAAAATATACAATATACAACATGATATTGTATTTTTCAAATTCAATCTTAATATTTTTTCCATCATAACATTAAAAATATAAAATAAACAAATTGGATAACACTTTGTTGTATCCTGGACAATCAATGTGATACTGACAAACAATCAGTTAGCAAACAAGGAAAATTATAAACAACGAAATACAAAAAAAAATCTACTTAACGGATATACAAATTATAAATTACATATTTATTGTTATTAATAAATTTATTGTCAAAAACTTTTATCAATTTTTAATAATAATTTTCAATAAATTTCAATTGTCAGTAATATTTTATACTCGACATTGAACGACATGTTTGTACTTTTATTAATTCACTTCAATGAAAAATCCGTTTTCATAATATTTTTCATACGGAAATGATTATTATAAATGCCTTGAGGCTGTTAAAAAAATAAGAAGAAGAAATGTTTATCTAATTGTAACAGAAAAATCTAATAAAAATTAAATAAATAAATTTTTTTAAATAATAATAAATGTATGATATTTATATTGTTGATATAAATGATGGTATCAGTTTGATGTGTATACTATGGTTGTCGACACCAATGATTAAGTTGATCATTTATGATGATGATGATGATGTTGCTTGGGGCTCTTGAATTTTTACAAAAGCCTTGTCCGTATATAAACCAACAAGCAGACTCTTATTCTTCTCAGTCGAGTGAAAATAGCGTGTTGTGTGTGTTAACTCATTTTGTTTGCCAACAAAACGGAAATAAGAAAAATAATTTTTTTAAAAAAAATCTATTTCTTTGCATTTAAAATTTGTGAATGATAAATTATTGTGATAAAAATTTTAATTTTTTCATAATAAATTAAACGGTAATTTGCTATATGAGAAAAAAAAAATAATTAAATTTAATTATATTGTGTTGGATTTGGTTTATTTATTGTCAATAATTTATATTAAAATTAAATTAAATTTTAAATGTGTTAATATTGTGTGTGACAATGATGATTCATGAATAGTTTCATAGCTAAGAAATAATAGTGAATGAATGTCACGAGGGTTTTTTGACTCTTTAAAATTGTTTTGAGTCATTCATTATCGTAAGCAATCATTCAATAATTTCATTAAACCTATTTAACGTGCGCATTCAATTTTATTGTTTATTATCATGTGATACTTTTGAATGCAGCATGTGATGCAACATTATCAACAATTTAACTTGATTAAAAATTTAAAAATTCATTTTTCTCTATATTTTTATTTTTTTTTCTATTCAAATAGTTTGTATGATGCTTAGTCGTACAAAATTTTGGTGGAAAATATTGTCTGAAGCGGATGCAAAAAGTGTAAGTGTTCAAGGCAAAAATGATAAATAATGTAGCTGATAAATAAAATATACTTACAACAGATTGGAGTTGGTCTTGCGGCCCACTCGGGCCAAATATCAGTTGGTCTATCACAAGGTTTTAGTGCAGTATTAATACCAAGATTACTTGATGATAATTTTGCAACAATTTCTCAAGGATCATGGATAGCATCACTTGGTGTTATATCAAATCCACTTGGTGCATTAATTGCTGGTTCAACAGCTGAATACTTTGGTAGACGTGCAGCAATAGCCTTGGCAACATTGCCACATGCTGCTGGTTGGTTATTAATAGCATTATCAACAAATGTACCGATGATTTATACGGGAAGATTTATCAGTGGTATTGGTACTGGAATGGCTAATGCACTTTATCTATATGTCACTGAGGTCATTGAAAAAATAAATAAATAAATAATTAATTAATATCTTACATGAAAATATAATATAAATATTTTTTTTTTTTTTAGACAGCAGCACCTCATCAACGAGCATGGTTAGCAAGTTCTGGACCAATTTTAGTATCACTTGGTGTATTGGGTAGTTATGTTCTTGGTGCATTGACAACTTGGCAATGTACTGCTGCAATAAGTATCATTCCATCAATATTATCTCTGGCTCTAGTCAAATTTTTACCAGAGAGTCCAGCTTGGCTTGCACGTCATGGTCATTTAAATGAAGCTAAACAATCACTTCTTTGGCTACGTGGACCTGGCATATCATATGAAAATGAATACAAAGAATTATGTGGTGATGCATCAATTGAACGTCGTAAAAAAAATTCAAAAATTAAACTTAAAACAGCATTGCTATTACCAAATGTATGGAAACCATTTTTAATATTATTAATTTTTTTTTGTCTTCAACAATTATCTGGTATTTATATTATATTATTTTATGCTGTTGGTGTACTTAAAGAATTTGGTACAAATATTGATGAATATATTGTTAGTATTGCAATTGGTCTTGTTAGACTTGTTGCATCAATTATTGGTGCATTTCTTGCTGGTCATTTTGGTAGACGTCCATTGGCATTTACAAGTGCAATTGGTATGACAATATCATCAATATTTATTGTATTATCAATGAAATATGGAAATTATTTTTTATTTATGCCAAAAACATTACCAATTATTTGTATTGGCAGTCATGTTGCATTTTCAATGATTGGCTTTTTAACATTACCATGGGTATTATCATCTGAATTATATTCATTGAGATTTCGTGGTTCACTTGGTGGTCTTACAACTGGTATCGCACAAATTATGACATTTTGTGCAATTAAAACATATCCAGTGCTAAGTAAAAACATTGGACTTGATAATACATTCGCTATATTTTCAATTTCAAGTATTATTGGTGCAATATTTTCAATAACAATATTACCTGAAACTAAAGGTAAAAGTCTTGAAGAAATTGAAAGAAGATTTTCATCATCAAATTTTAATAATACAAATCATAAAAAAAATATACTTTTTGTTGAAGAAATTAATAATAATAATATTGTTGAAGCTAATAAAATTGGTATTGATAATATTACGTTTGACATATCAGATGAAGGACGAGTTATTGTTGTTAAAAAAAATCAATTGACTGAAATTGTTTAATGATATTATTATATTTTAGATAAAACTATATGTTTCTTGCCAAAAAAAAACAGTATTATTATTAAATTCAATTATAAATAAATATCCACGACTGTGAATAAAAAAAAAAATAAAAATTTTTTTACATTATTGTATTTAAGATATAAAATAAATCTATAAGTTATTATGTTATCTTTTCATTATTTATCTTTTAAATTATAATATAAACATTTATTATTGATTTAATTTATTTTATGTTATTTTGATAATAATAATTTTTTTTTTTAATTATTAAATAAATATTAATATCAATAAAAACTGTTTGCAAATATATATTTTCTGTTTTATTGGCTTTACTAGTGTGTAATTAAAGATTAAAAAAATAAAATAAAGATTAAGTTAATAACAAGCTGAATGTGGTGGACTTCTGGACCTCCATGATAAATATAATTAAATTAATTACTTAATGTACCTATTATTATAGATTAATGAGTTTATTTGCTTTTTATTGTTTTATTTTGTCCAAGTGTTTTACCTATTTTGATAAATTATGTTAATAAAAAGAAAAACAATTAACAAAAGGTTGATTTACTTTCTAACTTGTATGTTAACTTGATGATAACAAATCGACCATTTTTGAGCCATCCCAAGACTATTATCGTGGATTGGTTGAAACTATGAAGACTAGACGTTGTTGTTTTTTATTTTTTATTTACAATGATCATATGGTACACCAACACATGTTTGTAAACAGTCACAAGTCATAACAAATCATTATGTTTTGTTGCTCCAACATGACACTATATAATTAATTGTTAAGATAAAAATTAACATATAATTTTTATAATATCGATATTGAATATCGATAATTAATATCGACTGTTTTATAAATATAAAAAAAAAAAAAAACATATCGAACGTGGCAGAGTGTAGTGTGTGGACGCAGACGCAATATGGCGTCCTCCGGTGATGATATTATTGACAACATAAAATCTCAGTTTATTGACAATAATTTAATAGATACTAAATGGAAACCATTGTCACTGACACTTGTCGAATACCCCCAAGGTAATTACAAATTAATTAATCAATAAATAACAATTTTATTAATATTTTTTGTTATTATTCTGTGTCAAAACAATACACACTATTATCATCTAGACAAACAACAAAATGTATTTTTAATTAATTTATTTTAACATATAAATATTATTATTTTCAGGGGATATGATTGGCATGTTTTTGGCATTAATTAGTTTAATGCCATTTGCAATTATTGCTGGATTTATAACATTAATTTTATTCAGACGTGATTTACACACTGTAAGTTAATCAAATAAACAAATTATTTTATTTTACTTTTATATTACTTAATTTTTTGCTTATAATATTTTACAGATATGTTATTTTATGGGTATTGTTGTGAATGAAATTGTTGGTCTGTCATTAAAGTACACAATCAAAGAAGCAAGACCAATAAGACGTGATGTTGTTTATGTTGAGTATGGAATGCCATCAGCTCATTCACAATTCATGTGGTTCTTTGCTGCTTATACAACATTATTTGTATGCATAAGGTTCGTACATGTTAAGTACATGTTAATTAACAGTGTATTTTATTGATTGTTGTTTAATTTATTTACAGAATGCATCGTAATAATAACAGCACAGTGTCTGAAAGATTTTGGAAATGGACAATTGTTGGAGGCTGTGTTGGTGTTGCAATTGCTGTGACATTTAGTCGAATATATCTTCAGTATCATACTATTTCCCAGGTATTTTGTGGAATACTTGTTGGTGCTACAATGGGAATATTGTGGTTTACATTAACTCATCTAGTCTTTACTCCATTTTTTTCAATTATTGTTGGATGGAAAATATCAGAGTATTTTATGCTACGTGATACAACGCTAATTCCAAATGTTCTCTGGTTTGAATATACAAATATAAGAACTGAGACAAGAAAAAGATCCAGAAAGCTTGTTTCAATGAAGTCACAATGACGTCTAATGGTTGCTCAATGGATTGAGACTAAAAAGAAAAATTAAAAATAGTTTTTTTCTTTAAATATTATTGAAAGTTTATTAAATAATTGCCTATAAAAACAATGGCACAATAACAATCAACAACTTTTTTTACAAAAAAACCTTAAAGGCTTTTATTTCTTCCCTTTTTTTTACATTAAAAATCATAATTGTGTACTTTGTAAAAAAAAATAGAAATAATAATTTTTATTTTATTTTATTTTTTTGTTTAACTGTGAAAAATTTTATCTATGTTTTATTTAATTTTTTTTATTTTACATTTTATATAATTATTTATCGTCATTTAATTTTACTGATGAATTCACAATTTGCACAAATTAATATTTCCATTTTAATTACAATTAAAATATATAAAATATTATCAACAAAATAGATGTACAATTTTTTAATATAAAAAAAAAATGTTTAGATAAATTGACCATAATTAGATGACAAAATTTTGTAAGGAAAAATAAAATTTAATAAAATTTAAAATATAAAAGTTAAATAACAAAATAATGAGTATTTAAATTAATATTTTATTGTTAATTAAATATCTGTAATTTTGTTGTTAATTGTTGTTGTTTTTTATTTTAGATAAAAAGTTTTCTACATTACCGTTAAATAAAAAAAAGTGTCCAAAGGGGGGAAAAAAAAAAAAAAAAAAAAAAAGACTTTAAAAAGGAGAAAAAAATTAATATATATTTTTTAAATAAATTTTATTA
>JAPYYR010000249.1:0-38541 GCA_030523065.1 Aphidius colemani | reverse complement strand
GTTTCTCATTTTCTTTTTTTTTTTTTTTTCCTTTAGATATATATAAAAAACAATATAAAAGAAATAAAAACAAAGGAAACCCCAGTGGAAAATAACCCGCAAAAGTGCGAGTTTGTTTTTGGATTTTACATTTTTTATGAACATCGTAAATATGAGAAAAATATACATCTGCTTGTTTTTTTTTTTTTTTTTTTTTTTTTTTTGTTTTAATTTGTTTATGTATTCTCTTTTTTTTTTATTTTTTTTATATTTTTTTTTATATAAAACACAAGAAAAAAAAAAAAAAAAAAAAGAAAATGAGAAACGCAGAACTGGCAGAAAATTCAGAGCAGGCTTGTATACGTTGAAGCACACGTTGAAAATACTCGTGATTCTACAAAGAGATGGAGTACAAATGGAGGTAGCCGGTGAACAAAAACCAGACAATATATATATGCACAAAGTTGTATATGTAATCCAGCAGGTTACTAAAGGAATGATGATGGTGACTTGTCGGTGGTAGTTCGACAGTCCATGCGTATATCTCATCTGCATAGAAACAAGCTCAACTGAGACAATGGATTTTCTCGTCCATCCTGAATGCTGAAAACAACATCGCAATTCGTGTACAAACGTACAGTGAGACCGATGATGGAAAAGCGACACAAGTAGTTATATGCAATTCCATATAAATGTACATGTCTAATTTTCTCAGTTTAGTTTGACTCAAGACTAGACAAGAAGCCAAGAATTTACGTTATTGTTATGCTTCAACAGCTTATGTATATGTTAATTTTCATGAAGTGAAAATTCACTTCAAATTGATCAAAGATACAATACAAAATAAGACTTGAGTTGTTTTTCACGCTGAGAATAAATAAATGCATAAAAAATATCGTCAGTTGTAGGGAATCGAAAAGGCTAACTATATACCAATGGAAATTCTGTCTTTTTCATATTAGCTGATATCGGCTTTGTTCATTTTTATTATTCGTGATAGAACCATTCTAAAGCCATCCGACTTCCCCCTTTCTCTTTGCATCAGATTGTTAGAAGCCTTACCTTACGGCTAAAATTTTTTTTCTCTGTTATATTCACATTGGAAAATAAAACACGACAATGTCATTGAAAACCCTTCAAGTTTCATCCATATATACATATATCTTTATCGTAGTCTCCGGCGGATATCGTTATCTCCGAATTTGCGGAATCATGATCTTCTCTTTTACTATTTTATTCTCTACCTCTTATTCTATAATAAAATATAAGAAATAAAAAAATTTAAAAAGAATTGTCGATATTTTACGTAAAGACGTATTATTCTTGATTTGAAAGAGGATCACTTTAACCATTACCAAAGTTTGAATTCATGGCAATTTTATTCACTGTGAAATGAAACTAACAAGTGCGAATAAAAATTGACCTAAAATGTTTTTTTTTTTTTTTTATATTATTATTATTTTTATGACTTTTATATTTTTTCTTAAATTTTATTTTTATGACTTATACAATTTTTATTGGTTATTTAATATTTTTATAGGGGACAAGATGAAAAAATGAAAATAAAATTCAAGTCTTAATAAAAGTTGAGTTAAAAGTGGATATTAAAGTTTTCCAAGTGTATTAGTAAAAAAGTTTTAGCCTATAATATTATACAGCATAAACTATGTGTATGTATATATACATATAAGTGCTTTACTCGGTCTTTGCTTGTCGTTGATAATTAATCGGTTAAACTTGGAACGTAAACAAGGCACTATCCATTAAGTTCTCATTCATTACAATAGAAGTGGTCTGCAATACCCAAAGCAAGTTGGTCTCTTCTACAAAATATATCTTGAGTAGCTCTTGTTCAAGTAGCACATGCAACATGTGCATATTGTGCGGTTCACCAGGTAAACAAGATTTTTTGATAAAAACAAATTATAATGATCAAATAAACAACAGAAAACAACATGACACTTTTATGTATATTTGAAGAATTTTCTTGCATAAATTTTTACTGATGTTTTTGTGCGAAAAAAGAAAGCACTTTGTTTCGAGTCAACAAAATTGAGAACACAGATTATCTCTCATGCATATATGATCTAATACAGGATTATCCAATATTATAGCATACTGAAGCCCTGATATTTATAAAGCTGAGAATCTCTTGAAAAATATAAATAAAATTTGATGAAAAGTCGGATAATGATTTGAAAAAAAAAATAAATTATTTCATAATGATTTGTGTGTTGATTGAAGAGTACATTTCAAGTAGAATGAATCAAACGAAATAAAAAATAGTATAAATCAAAGATAAATAAATTTGATATAATATTTCATATGAGAATTTCAAACTCGAATTTCATTTATATAAAATAAGATGAATGTGTGAGAAAAATCAATTTGACAAGTGAACTAGAAATCATTTTACAGACAAGATATGTCTTGTATACTTGTATGTAAAATGAAATTAAAAGAAAAAAATTAAAGCGTGGGTTGAGTGTGAATTACGATGTGTATCGAGTTTCCAATTCGTACAACTGCAGTTCGTTACTATGCATTGGCTAGCCACTCAAGTGTGAATCGAACGTTGGCCGCTTTTATAATCACTATTTGGACGAATTGCTCTGAATTTTTTTCAGTGTGTTCGTATACATATACTCTTTTACACATACAGGCAATTTAAAATAATAGAAAAAAATGAATAAACTTGCAAATAGCACTGTGTGTACAACAGTTGGATTGGCTCTCTTGTTTTCGTTGATTTTTTCTCTTTTACTTAACTCGTTTCAGTTTCTGCTGAACCAACTGAGAATCGAAAAATTCGAACAAGTTTTTCGTTGATAAAAAGAAGAATAAAAATAATAAAAAAAAAAAATCAGATAGTTTTCATTTTGTTGTTTATAAAGGATAAAAAAAAAATGTATACATGGAAAATGAAAAGATTTTCAAAAACAAATGAAGCTAAACATGAGAGTCTTTACATGTGATTTCGAATTACACAGTGGTGGACTGCTTTTATTAAAAGTCGGAATGAAAAATTCATCAAGTCATAATGACCTTTCTATAGTTTTTTCTTTATTAAAAAAATAAATAAATAAAAAACAGCTATTGAATATGTAAAATACGAAATGAATATTCATTTGTTTTTTTAAAAAAAAAAAAAACTAAATTCGATTTTTAGTTTGAAGTAAATAATTGAAGAAAAAAATAAAATAAATGCAATTTAATGTAAACCACCAAAAAGAAATCAGTAAACGCAGCAACCAAGATAAAAATAAAATACTCTATATTCTTTTGGTAGACAGCAAACGATTGACAATCAGCGATAACCATATAGCACTGCTTCCAAACGTCGGAAATATATTTACCATTTTATTTATTTTTTTTTCATCGACATTTGTTCAATTTTCCCAGTCTTTTTAAATTATTTTTTGTTTTTCCTTTTATTTACTTTATTTTTCAATCTTTTTCTCTCTGTATCCGAGCTATTCTTATATATTCACCGTGTCACCTGGTATACCAATCACAATTTTAAAACTACCATATGTCCAGCTGATTAAAAGCTGTATGCATTATATAAAAAAAAAAAAAGAGACGAAACATGAGATTGTCGGGTTTCTTTTTTCATCGCAAATAGACATTTTTTTTTCATAAATAGAAAAATCACGAGTGACAATAATGAAATTAAGAAGACACTGGAATTGTGTGTCAATCACGAGTAATGAAAACAATGACTCATGTTACACTAAACTCATCAGGATGTAAATGACAGTTTATAGTGCAACAATAGTTGGAAAATAATAAAATGATAAAAGCCTCTGATACTGTTACTGTTGTGAGGTGAAATAAAATATGACTCAAATCTATACGCTGTGCAAATGTGTATACGCATGTACATATATAAATGTTCGTCAATCGTTATTCGTTATGCCAACACACCCGTCCATTATTACGATAGCAGCTTGGATCAATATTGGCTCAAAGGGTTTCACTATGATTGTCTTTTGTAAAAGAAGGCTAGTTCAACTTAGCTTCAAATTCAACTGGGTAAAATCCATAGTTATGTATACATCTTCCTCACTTATGTCTGGCCCTCACGTGGGTCTTTTGTTCATTTACTTGTTCATGTAGTTTGCACAGCTTTTGTTGAGTGAAATAAATGCGTGAATCGATTTATCAACAATTTACCCTTTACGTTAACCAGTTCAAATCAATAAGGGTCAATGGCCCAAAATTCAAATTTTATTATTCAAAAGTGCTTTGATAAAATAAATATATACGGAAAATAAAAAAACTTGGAATTTTATGCAACACTCTTTCTCTGAAGCTTTTATATTTATTATTATTCATTTAAATGAGAAATATAATTTACCCTGTCATTAAATTATCGTGATTAGGTTTGTGATAACGACAGCCAATGGCTAAAGAAATGCATATATATATTTGATAAATTTTAATTAAATTTTTTTATAAATAAAGAGCACACTTGTGTTCAGCTTATTGATATTCCTTCAAATAAATAATATAATAATTAAAAAAATGAATTATTATTGTTTTTATATTCATTTTTTTCAATACTTTTTATTATTTTCATTTTATTTAATTAAAATTTACCACTTGCCTTGTCATTCTGTTTGACAGGTACTTAATAATACATATAAATCGTTGAAATTAAACATACGTTGATAAAATCATAAAATATATATATTCAAATACTTTTTTTCAAATAAATAATTATTATGATGATAATTTGAATAATATATTTATGAATATATTATTAAATAAAATGGTCGAGTGAAAATTTGGTTAACACGCATGATTGGACAATTATGTCAGCACTATTTTCCAAATGGAAACGTAATAAAGAATACTAGATTACGCATTGAAATAATTCGATGCTTTTCATACTGAGTATTGATATGTAGTTGGATTCGATGAAAATTAATTGGTTGGTTCATCGAAAATAATAATACTTTGTCACTCGAATCACATTCCGGTCAACGCTAGTATTAATGAGACAATAAAAAATATTTTCAAAAAAAATCTCATAAAAGAAATGTATGAATAATTATTATCCCTCAAAGTTTTTGTGAAAAAAAATTCATTAAAAAAGCCTTATGTCACGTATGTATTTAAAGTGATCAAAAAAAAAAAAAAATATATAAAAAATTTTACATTTAATTTTGTAACTTTGAAATTAAAAAAAAAAATTTTCTATTTTTTTTTGAGCTTATGAAATTAAATATTTTCCATAGAAAATTAAACACTTTGTATAATGGAAAAAATTATTGCTTTTTGAAACAAAAAGTCAATATGAAATTGGATTTTATTAATAACTCGGTTTTTTATTTTTTATTTTTGGGTTAATGAATATTGGCTTGATAGGGTTTTTTTTTTTACTTATCCAATTTGTCGACTATTTCATTTATTTTATATTTGAGAGTAGGTCATTCAATGCTGCACAGCAAATTGTGAGCTTTAAAAATTCAATTATATTTACTTTCATGGTTCTCTTTTTTTTTTTTATTCACAAAGTAACATATCAATGGCCTCCTATTTTTGTTTTAATGGTACTTATAGTCAAAATACTGTAAAACATTGAATTCATTTGGAGCTTGTTTTATTGGAATTTTAAAGTTTCACCAGTACGATAAATGAAAGTCAAACAATCCGGATAATATTAGTCAAGAATTATTTCTACCCCCTGATAATATTAATTTTTATTATAACAAAAGATATTGTGCTCAAGTGTATTTGTATATCTGGATAGTTTTCATCATCATGCAAAAACGTTTGATCGGATATTCTCAGTATTTTTCGATTTAAACTTATATATACTCTTTGCTTTACTGACTCTACATAGCATTTGATAGTCTTGGTTTCTTTGAGTATATATAGTATATATTCCGTTTAGAATCTCTTCGACGATCGCTTCTCTTAATTGGATGCGTTTCTCTATGGCTAAAGAGAATCAGCCAAAGAAAATTGCCATAGTGCGGTGCTCCTTCAATGATTTTCAGTGCATGCAATTCCTTTTGATGTTTATACGAAGAGCTATTTTACATCAATAATTGTGGTTATATATTTTTTTCCCTCTTTTTTGTTTTTATTCAACAGCATTTACTATATATTATTTACTACTTTGATATATATTTATAAACTTTATGAAAAGGAAAATTATATGAATGGAAAATTGTATTTTAAAAATTCTCCAATTCATTTGAATCAATCGATCAAAATATTCAAATAAAAGTCTTATAATTTATTTTTTTTTTTCATGTTAATTTTTAATTACAGGACAAAGTTAAGTAATCGTAATTTTTTTTTCTTTCTTTCTTTCATGTATTTATTTCAAACGAATTATTTATTTATTTTTTTTTCTTCACTTGCTTTCTAGTTTTGCATTTCTGAAAACTTTTGTAAATATATAAACTACTGTCGAGAAACGAGTTGTTGACCTTCGTCAAATAAAAAAATTAAAAAAAAAAAATTACAAAGATTAAAGTTCAAGATTTTTTTGGGTCAAGAGACAAATGTAAAAGTGCAACCTCGTGTACAGCTAATGTCAAATTCACGTTTCTATATTAAAGTTTCTTATGCAATAAAAAAAATAAATTATTTTCAATTTTTTCCTGACAATTGTATATGCATAAATAAAACTATTTTTCATGTAATTTTTGACGTATATATGTATTTTCATCTTGTCTGCAAAATTCATCCAGGAATTCCGAGTGTTGACAATGATCAATTAAATTAAACATTCCGCTAATGATAAAATTGGATAAAACTTTTCAAATACCAATTTGACTTTCATTTTATGCCTAAAATTTAATTATGTATATATAATTAAAATTAAAAAAAGTTTTCGCAATTTTAAACTATTTTCTCGTATATTTTTTTTCTTCTATTGTTACCACTGAGGCTTACTCATAAGGGGTTGCTAATTAAAAACTGTTCAAACACAGGACTCAGACTTTTCGCATGAAAATTCTCATGAAAAGATACACCGTTTTATTATTCTTTATTATATTTTTATACTTTGGATCGATAAATTTATTCTCAATATAATTATATACAAATTTAAAATGAAATAATAAATTATTTGAATAATTTTGGTGTTTAAATATTTGCATTTTGATGGTATTTATTAATAGAATGTTGAACAAAGTATATCTTTGAATTTTCAAAATCACCTGGGAAATCTTTAGTGATTTAATATGAAGCATAAAATTTTCAATGGTTTCAACAGACGAAAAAAAATACATCTACTTTTGCTTTAGCCTATTCGTCTATGCACAAGAAAATATTGCAGCTATAGCCGATGCATCAACGATGGGATGCGTGATTTCCCACGTGCCATTTTTACACTGACAAACTTTTTCTACTCCCTCGTCTTACCTAGTCTGCATTACCAATAACTTTAAAACTTTTTTTTTTTATTTTATCAAGTTATCGGAATAATGTTTATACCAAAAATTTAATGCCCTATCAATATAGTAAAATAAAAAAATTCTTAAACCAATAAAGAACAAAAGTGAATTCAAATAAAATTCAATAAAAATATCGTTATAAAGTTTTTTTTACAAACAAAAAAAAAAAAAAAAAATTGCAGCATAGTTTTATATGAAAAATGAACAAATAAAAAACATAATAATTTTATATATTTGTGTTTTGTAAATATTTGTGGTTGATGGTAAATACATGCAAGGCAAATTTATTTTTTTTCTTTATTTATCAACATTTTGCAAAAGTTTTGCTATTCCAGTGAGCGTGTTATGCACCAAAGTAATAGATAAACCACAGTTAAATAATACTAAAAAAATAGAACATCAAAAAAATAAACAAAATAAATAATAAAAAAAAAAAAAAAAACAAGGTAAATGCCAAAGAATAAAATACGAATGTTCAAGAAAAAACTGAAACTAGCGTGTAGAAATATAACTGGAAAATAAATAAAAAAATAAAAAACGAGACTATGTTTGAACGTGGCAAACATGTATTCGTCAGTAAAAGTCAAGAAAACGCTTGTGGACATGCCTAAGGTCTTTTCATTTCTATGCTAAAAAGTTTTTACGAATGATGTATCCAAAGATATGAGGTCAAATACAATAAACTGACAAACATAAACTGGTGCTGACTTTAACTTGCAACTCTATGCAGTCGATATTTTAATTTTCTATGTCATTTTTCTTTTAACAAGAAGAAAAAATTTACTTGCTTACAAATTGTTTGATGAATTTTTAAATAAATAGAAAAATTAACAAATAAACAAATGAAAAGTTGAAAATATAAATAAGAAAATTCCAAGTTCAACATTTATGCTGTTCATTTAAGATTAAAACTCGCAAGCAAGGTAGATCAATTCAACACATTATAAAAAAAATTAAACTCTGTATGTATATGCCGATCTATTAACCCATGAATTCACATTGTCAGACCGAACTGGCTGATAAGGATCCTATATAAACGGTGCTCGGACAGACTAATTTTATAGCTGTCTGCACACGACTAAACTACACACAAGTAGCTAACGAAATAAAAAAATAAAACATATAATTTCTTGTTTTTTTATTTTTTTATTTCTCAAATGTTCAGAACATTTTTTCTTTCTCCAGGCAAAGAATGATCGTATCAGTGAAAATATATTTGACATAGAGCCAAGTTATTCTAATGACACAGGAAAGTTCTAGTGATTGGAAAAAAAAAAATATCAATTTAATATGTATTGTAAATTATTTATAAAAATAAAACATTTTGCCATGTAATAAGTAGGGTCACGTGAGCTTTTTTTTTTTTAAAAAAAAGCTTCATGCTTTAATTTCTAGCGGAAAAAAGAAGATTGAAAAATGATTTTTATTTAGTTTTATACTTATCATCATCGCAATTTAATTTGAATTTATCTGTTTATAAAATCTTTGTATCTTTTAAAGAATATAAAAGATAAAATTATGTGTTTTATTTTAAATAACCTTTATTAATTATAATAATAACGTTGAGAAAGTTGTTCTAGTCAGTTTGAGCAATCTTTAATTTATTTTATTTAAAATAAAAAAAATTAATGAACAATTATACACTTGGCTGTATGAATTATTATAATGATATTTAATTTTTTAAAAATATCTATAGTGATTATAATACGAAGCAGGTATATGAGAATGAAATTACATTAATTTATTGTGCCTAGAAAAAGAACCTCTTTACACCGCCTACTAGAATTATTTCCTCAAGTCAATTATTCAGTCGTTTTTTTTTTTCATAAATTTTTATCAATGTTTTTTATCTATTTGTCTATTTGTCTATTTACATATCTATCACACAGACGTGTTTTATATTTAAAAAAAAAATATAATAGATACAAAATGAGACTATGGACAAATTATCATAATGAAAATTGGAGCAATAGTTACTCTGGTTGATGCTAAAAGACTATAGGCGTGTTGGCCACTTAAAAGAAACACAGTGACTCTGATTTAAATGAATATAAAAAGTTTTTCTCTGCGTGATACCAACAACAACCACAAAACAAGAAAAAGAAAAAACAAATAAATAAAATAACTAGAGCTGTCTCTAGTTGCTCCTGAGAAAAAAAAAAAATAAAAGGTAAAATGTTGAAGAGAAATTCAATCGATGGGGATACTTTGATCGAGAAACAGACATACCTTTTTATTTATTTTTTTTAAATGTATTTTTTTTCTCCTCTTTTGATTTTATACTTTAGCTCCCATTTTTTTTTATTATTATTTTTAGCGACTAGCTACTTTGCGAAAGGTATGCTTTATAGTGAAGCAGATATAAAGTGGTGGTATCAACATGCTCTTTTAGTTTTCTCGAGTTGAAATCAGATAAAGATAAATATCAAAGAAACATGTATTTTTTTGATTATAGAAATAAAAAAGAAAGAAAAAAAAACCACAAGCTTATCACAAAAAATAAATATTTGATGAAAGCAAAAATAAGAAAAAATAAAAATAATACAACGCGAATATATTAATTCAACAAAAAGATGAATATTTTTCAAAATATCAGTGCTTGAATGGTCCAGACAAAAAAGCATTTAATTTTAGCTTCTGAATGTACATCAGTCATCTTAATAGATTCACAAGGTGTATATGTATGGCATGAGTAAATTCTCTATGCATCAGAGCATAGAACATTGTCCTGAACATTTGCCTAACCGGAGACAGCCAAGAGTAGGACCCAGACGAAGCTGGCTATGATAAGTATATATATATATGAATACATGGACATGTCATACGTATGCAGAAGCTGCAACGCCACTGAAAGTTCACGTAATATGATGAATCACCGGAGATTCAAGAGTACCATTAACACCCTAGCAACGTCAAAACGATGAATCCCAAGAAAAACTACCACCAGCAATTTTTCATATGTATATTTCTTTTTTTATTGCATTAACAATTGATAGATATATAAGTTGACAGAGTATGATATACGAATATAAAGTTTCATCATAATATTTTTATAATTTTCTAAAATAAATTGACAATTTTTTAACTTTAATTTAACTCGGAGTTTAATGAGTTTAAGTTAACGAGATAAACCCACGCAGGCATAAGCAATTGGATTGGTGTTGTGGTGAATGAGAAGGTCAGGTATGCCTTCATGCTTTTATTTTTTTTTTATTTTTTTTACCTCCATTATCTCGACACGCGTTGATTGCTGATGGTAATAAGCCCCTGTTCAAGTGTAATATTATGACAGGTCTTGCAAAGGACCCCATCTTTAACATGTCAAGAATTGAGTTTTGGGATACCTGTCTATTATTTTTTATTTTTTTTTCTATATACACATCAAATCAAGTCAATTCATTGTGTCATATTTTTTATTTTTGTCTGATCAAATGGCTTTATCATTAAAGCTGCTACTTGTCTGATTTTTTTTTTTATTTTCACTATTTATTTATTTATTTTTCATTGGGTTGTTATTCTGTTGTTGAAATTCTGACAAAATTATTTAAATCTTTTACTGTATAAATGTGTCGTGATATGTTAAATATTGATGATAAATTTATGACTTTTTTATTTTTCATCGTCTTAAAATGGATCAAAGAATTAGGATTTATAAAAAGATTTGTTACACAACTGTTGGGTTATATTTGATTAATGCTCAAAGTGTTTTTAGTTTTATATTATGAAAATATAAAATTGATTGATTTTCAACGTTTAGTATTATCACAGTATTATGAGTGGGTTTATTTTTTATTTTTATGTTTATGTGTTGCCAACACATGTGTGGTCTAGATGTTGGCGCCGCTTTCATCCGACACATTAGGATTGACGATCAGCTTTAACTTTTGATTTTATTAGTATCAAAGGAGAAAAATATTTGATCTATTTTTCATCTAGACTATTTATGATTAATAGAAAATAAAAATTCTGATGCAAATCGAATCTCTTGTTTGAACAAAAAGTATCTATTTATATACTAGAAGTTTTAATGCTGTAATTGAATGCCGAAATGACAAGCGTTTGAATTTCAAGTTGTTGCTCACTTTACACAAATGAATTTTTCAATGAAAGTCTCAGTTTACTATCAATTTGACAACATTATGCAAAAATTTACCTCTTTAAAATTCAATCATATTATTTATTTATTTTCCTTATAAAATGATTCACAGTTTATTTCCAAGAAAAAAAAGAAATAAATTTTCACATAATTTTCAGGTATAGTCAAGGTGAATGACAAATGAACAGGTTGCTTTTTTCCCACAATATTCTAATAGTCAAAGGGTATAGTTACTTATGAATCTTTGAGAATGTAAATGATCGATGACATCGTTGACCATTTCCAAGTTCTACATGAAAATTACCCAACTTACAAACTCTACAACACTCTGTTAATCGTTCAACCATTTGTTAATAACAAGAGGGCAGATAGATACTTTTTTTTATTTTGGCAAACGTGATTAGTACAACTTTGCAGATATTGAACTAAAAAAAAATATAAATAAAATATTAAATCAACAAATGTCAAAGCTGTAACCAACTTGTCTGTAAATCAAAATTATCAAAATCAGGATAAACAAGTTTTAACTGTATAGATTAAAATGATTCAAGAAAAAAAAAGCTTAAAGAACTGAAAAAAAAAAATTAAATATCAAGTTAAAGGTGTTTGACAGTTGGTATGTGTCAAGATACAATCCACAGGGAATCAAAAACATGTTTTTCTTGTAGAAAGAAAAAGAATGAAATTTAAATTAATTTTCTATAAAAATAATAAAATTTAATTGGATACTGTTGACAATTATTTATTATTTTATTATTATTCATTTTCAAATTTTTTAAAATGTTAAAAAAGGCAAGAAGAGTGGGCCGAATATTGTATAGAATAGATATAAATTATTTGCGTGGGCAATATCAACGACAATTGGTATGATCATGCTTCACAGAATTCTGGTTATATTTATATAGATGTAACAGCCAATTAATAATAACGAGTATAGACCATTTTGGCATTATGGAAAATTATCACTTTTAATGCGACGATGTTACTGGGGTTGAATCGTTCAGCGTGCAATGTAATTAATCGACTCTGGCATGTATGTTTTGTCCCTTATTTTTTTTTCAGCTGAGCTTTTTTCGTTTTTGCCATTTCGACAGTCAAACATGGTGTTGAACGGAAAATGTGAGGGTGTAAAATTGAAAACCATGTATAATTAAAACATACGTTATATTATTTATCAATATAAATTGTTTTTTTTCAAATTATAAAAAAATTAGCAAAGAATTGACAGCAATAATTGGAATAATTTAATGTCCGTTGTGTTTATTTTTTTCTTCTGTTTTAATATCACTAAAGTTTACGTAGATGCAAACACTCATAGATACAGCTATGTAAATCGAGCATATTTGATGATGCAAGTTCAAATATCTCAAACGCATAAAGCCATCTGGTTATCTTGGATAAACTCCCCTTCGGATGGTAACGAATACATGTAGTGGATGTATATCAACTGTTTCTGTTGACGGTTGGTTATGTGCTAAACTGATGATGAGCAAGGCTATAACCGAGAGATCATTCTCAACAATATCACAAGTATCATGGCATTGAAGAGAATACCTGGTGTATATGCACAACAAACATATAGAATATCATGGCACAACACTTTGGCTGGTCCTAACGACAATACTGTTGATATAACTAACGATCGTCGTCTTGGATTCCGGCAAATATACCTGCTTAATTACTCACATTAATTCAATAAATTATAATAATAAATTGAATCAATAATAATATTGACAAGCTAATCATTAAAAAATTTAGAGAAATCATGTGAAGATTAAAAATTTTTTTTTAAATTTATTTTTTTTTTAAATTTTAAAACGCTGCGGTCTCATATGCAATATGTGGGATGTTTTTCTTATAAAATTTACTGAACAATGAGAAAAGAAAAAGAAGTTTATGGGTCACTAAAAGGTCACAAAAAACTTCATGATAAAGAATTTAAAAAAAAAAAAAAAACAAATTTAAATATAAGAAAATAAGAATAACTTTAAATGAAATTTTTTCAAGTTATATATTTAAGTTATAAAATTTTTTAAAAAACTTGTAAATTTGGTATAAGAAGGAGGATATGTAGAGACGAGGGATGGACGAAAAAAAAAAAGAAATTCATACATATTTGTTGTTTCTGCAATAAATTTAACATTTATCAAGATGACTTCTTTCGTGCCTCCCTATTTTGTGCGAGAATAAACGCGTCAGTGTAAGTCGTATAATAATAAATTCAAGTATATCTAGCACACAAATTCATTATTTTTCTATATATATATGTACAAAAAGACACAACGACGATTATTTGCAACAGTATTTGCAACCTCTCACCGGCAAATATGCTCGCGCTCTCGTTGAAGGGGCCTCAGGGATTGTAAGTGTGTGGGCGATTTAAGAGCGTACGTGCCCCGTTGCGAATCTCCGGAACAATTTTACAGACGGCTTTTATCCTCGGTTACGAAGGACAACAAAGGAAAATTGTGTTAAAAAAAAATGATAAAAAATAATACAGAAAAAAAATAAAAAAATTCATTTTAAATAATAAGAAAAAACAAATCAAAAAAGTTTATTTTATTTTTCATTTAAAGGGTATCTTTTTTATTTTTTTTTAAATAAAATAGGCAAATAGAATTCATATTAAAAGTAAATTATTTCAACAAAATTGGCTGTAAATAATTCTCAAGCACAATGTATATTTGAAAAATAAAATAATTACACATAGAGATATACAGATTTGTTCGAGTATCGTAAATTCAATTGTAATATTTAAAATTATTATACAATGCTGTTTCATCACGTCGTTGTTCCATATGGTGTATGACTTTGAAACTGCAAGGGGGCCGACTGCATAAAAATATATATATTTATTTTGAAATGCAACTATCTCTTCAGGCAATGTAGAAAATAATTTTCAAGATATATACGTTATATGAATGGTCAGACAAAATATTTTTCATTATTATTCTGATATATATATATGTATTGGAACCAATATTCGTTTTGCTTGTCTTACAAATGCAACAATAGACAGTCACATGGTGGATATTTATGAATAATGATAATGCCTTTTGTTGAGGTCTCGTAAGAAACAATACCCAAGCAAGTAGTACTCCTCATTCAAAGATTTTTAACGTGGGAGTACTCACATACAACAGTATGCCATAAAAAAAAATCAAAATAATAAGACAAATCAAATTCCTTCTTGGAGAAAATACATTTTGTTTAAAAATTATTGGTTTTTTTTCTTTTTCAAGTTTTTTGCCATGTGTCAGCACGTTCAGATTTTTTGTTTGATGTATTTTATTGTGTTGGAAATATAAAATAAACATAATCAAAAGTTTCACGTATAGAAAAAAATATAAAACTAATATGGGATACAAGATCTTGAAGTGGCGTTAATTAAAAGTGCGAATTGTATTATTTAAAATGTACAGGAGAAAATATAGAGGCGACTCATCCTGACATTTAATTTTAAATGAAAAAGTATATATGTATTTTTTTTTTTCCTTCATTATACAGACACAGGTTGGTAGAAAAAGGGCAGGATTTTTCTTTTTTAATAGTAAATTCTCTGCTTGTATAGACGTGAGTGAAGTTGACACTCAGAGATGATAAAATAGAATAAAAAATTACGGAAATGAAAAAATAAGACAACAATAAAAAAAAGTTACATAAAATTTTCATGTAATAATAATAATGACTGTTCAAAGACGGCTATAAATATTCTAGTCCTAATTTTTTGAATTGTTATTGGTTTTTTTTTTCATAGAACAATTGATAATTGTTGGCAAAAAAGAGTTGAAAATAAGGTAATGCACCGATTGACAATAGTCAATAGTTTTCCAGATTAAAAAAAAAAAAGTGCATAAATCTATCGATTACAATCGCAAAACAATATACTTTCATTTCCATTAAAATGATTAAACCAAAGAAAAAAAAATGGGTGTGCTAAGTGGAGTACATTGTTATTAATGCGGAGGTATAAAAAATTTATGATAAAATATTTTTTGCAAGTAAATGTATTCAGATGAAGGCAGACAGACAGAATGTCTCATTGAGGCTTAAGTTAATCCAACAAGGAAATAATAAAAAAAAAATAAAATGCATTGGTTTGATTCAGTGCAGAAATTATTTTCAACTGCAACTGCACATAAATATAATTTTATATTTAATAAATTTTAATTTTCTAAATCCACGTATTCATCGTTAGAATAATAAACACACAAACTATTCTAAGAATAATATGTTAAAAAAATATTTGGCAATATGCATGTTTAGAAATAAAAATATATATGAAATTTATAAAAACACTCAAGGGCATATTTTAACTGATGGTCAAACGTTCAACGTGAGCTTGTAAAAATGAAAATGAGCACAAAGCAGGTTTAATAAATGTATGATTTTAAAATATTCCGAGTGTATATTACAACATCTTGAAAATAATAAATGTTCATTTTAACTATCTCTAAAATACTATCAACTTTGAGTTGTATCAAATTATATTATCTACGTATAGTAGAAATAAATAATCAAAAAGCCTTTCGTTGATAACCTGCAGCCTGATGATTGCTGACGTATTTTATTCGTTATTTAAAACAATGCATCAGCATAATTTATAAATGAAAACAACATAATGATGCTGATGTTGTTGAAGCAGCTACTAGAGATTCAAAAATTCATTCAGTCGTATCGCTTAGTATTTTGTATTTTTTTTTTTTTTAAATTCAAAATAAAATTAAAAACAAGATAAATGTTTGATTATTTTTATTTTTTAATGAGTACTTGTTTAAATTCATTCGTCATTCTTTTCTAAATTTCAGTAGGTTTTTTTATTTTTGACATGTTGGGAAACAACTGAGGTGGTCTTGAGAAAAAAAAATTGACTATTCGTTCGTTTAATTTACTTTTAAAAAATAAATATTCTCGGCATGTTTTTTAATTTAACCTGATGATCATTGATTTAATCATTTGATCGGTATCATCATTCAAGATTTAAGAAAGTGAGAAAAAAAAGCAAACAAACAAGTCTTACTTAATTTGTTATGTCAAATTATTATTTTGATTTTTTTTTTTTGTTTTTTATATTTATATTATTTATTTGATATATTTATTGTTTTTTTGTTTTTATTTTTATTTAATCTGACGTGACTCAAAGCACAGACAAGAGCTCCCTGTAGTATTACTGTCGGTGTAACGTAATCACGTTTGTTTGTAATTCAAAGCTGACGAGAGACCATATAAATTTCTTGTGTGATATGTCTTGCACACTGTGCGTGAGGCCATTGGCAGCAAAAAAAATAAATACAATGAAATTATATACTCGGTGTAAAGTTGCACTGATAATAATTGATTACAAAATTGATGCTTGCTAGCTGGGAATCTAAACTATATTTGAAAAGATATTGTATCAACATCGATAAATATAAATGAATAAAATCATTTAATTCAACTTAGTGTATTTATAAATACGATGAATAATAATTATCATTTAACATGAAATGAATTCCCATTAATTTTAATTGTCATGTTTTCTGTATGATTTGTAATTAATATTAACGAAAAAATTGTTTTTTATTGTTCAAATTTTATATCGGTGCGTTAATAAAACGTGTGATAAAAAAAAAGTGCTAAAGTCTTTGAGTTCTGTTAATTTTTTCATTTTTATTTGTTCAAAAAATATATTTTTTAATAGGGTGTATTCAAGTGTTGACCTTCAAAGTTTATTATACAGTCCAGGTGAAATTTTCAAGAATCACTTGTATAATCTAGAGGATCAATTTACTATGGTCACAGTTAGATGTCGAGTGTGTTAGTTGTAACGCCCACTTCCGCGATAAACATTGAGGTCGCGAAGACGATGGTTTATTGGTACAAAATGGATATAAAAAATGTACTTTTGAATATAAAGATATACAAGTACATATAAACAGGCAAAAACATACTGGATAAATGGAATTTTACACGATTTTTCCGCTGAATCAAAATTATGCGGTTCATCATAATTGTAATATAAAAATACGAGAAAAGAGAAAATAACACTTCTCAGTTTTAATGCCGCTAGCGTTAATTTTTTTCGGCAGGTATATATTCATTTTTTTTTTTTTTTTCCACTATATCCATGGATGGTGACTTGAGTGTAATCTTTTTATTGGCGTCGTTAAAGTGAACGGCTTCGTCGTGAAAGAAAAAATAAAAGGTAAAAATAAAAATTGAGAAAAAAAATAAAATGCCGATAAAAAGAATGAATATATATCTAAAGAAAATAAAAAAATTAAATTATAAGAAAGGCAGATTAGACTGGGTTGAAAAGTGTCGGTGTGTTTCAGAGCTAAAACAGGCAAACTACTTTGAGAATAAATGAAAAATAAGACAAATCAAAAAGCAGAGAAAGCAAGATGAAATAAACTTGCAAACAAAGAGATTCAAATAGTAAAAAAAAAAAAAATTTCTACGTTCAAAATGACTCTTTATATACATTTTCTATTTTTTCATTGATGCACTTTATTATACTGTAGACTAAAAAATATATCGTATCAAAAATATTTAAGTGAAAATATATAAAAAAAAAAAAACACTAAGAATTTTGAATATTTGATTCCAATTTTATGCACTGAAAGTATAAAAGAAAAATAAAAAAGAATAAAACAATAAAAGATTATAAAATTAATTTGACGACAAAAGAATTTCAAGCATCATAAAATGAATAAAAAGAAAAATCAAAATTGGATTACCAAACAAAAGAGATACCAGATATGGATTTTCATTTAAATTCAATAATTCGTAATTTAGTTTTTCGATATAAAAATTTCAGCCAATTAATTTTTATCATTTATGAATGAATTGTCAGTGATGTAATTAGTGCAACAAGACAAATGGTCCGTTGAAAATATAATTGAAACAATTGTGATGTTAAATTAAATTTACTGATATTAAATTTATTCAAAATCAACACTTGACACAACAATAAAATAAATAACTCACTGAAAGATGATAAAAATAAATTGAATAAAATTGACTCATAAATTTTATGACTGTTTCATTTATAAAATTACACACTACTCTACTTTTAGAGATCAATCATTTATTTTCTCGTAAATAAGTGAATAAAATAAACAAGAAAAAAAAAAGAATTAAATTATCGATCTAGCATGGATTCATTTTATAACGTGTTTCGATGTAAAAAAGATCGCGTGCATTTACGATCAGCACGCGTGTGTCTATTTTCTTCATTTAATTTAAGCCTCAAGTGCGACTGAGCCATTAAAAAAATAAAAAAACAGTTTAAAGTATATGGAAGGCGTGCATGGTCCAGTCAATTCGTGCCATGGAATCTATGCTCGTGACGGAAATGCTTTCTCTTCTTCATATATGCACACACACATTTATATTTTTTTCATATTATTTATAATTTTTCGCGGGGTTCATCGCGAGTTTACAATCGTGACTATATGAATTTTAACCGAATGACCTCGACATATTTCTTCAACTTATCCACCAAGTTCATTCCGAAATTTACAAAAAATAAAAAAAAAAAAAAACAAGAAAAAACTACTCACATGTGCATCTTAAATGTATAATAATCAATTCGGATGAAAAAAAAAAACTTATTTAAACGTTTTCAAGTAGAATGACGCTCATCAAAAGACCCATACGGTAATTTTATTTTTTTTTCATTAAACAATAAAATTTTCTACTCTTTATTTTATTTAAATGACAAAATAATTTAGCATAGCAATTTAAAATAGTTTTTTCTTTTTATTTATTTTTTTTCGATCATAGAAAATTGAATTTTATTGAATGATAAAAGTTATTTTATTATTCATTGGATTTCACACCTTCAGGATATATTCATTCTGTAGATCACGCAAATCATGGGTATTAGTTTCCCGACTGTATCCACATCATCTTAACCAATGTCATTGCTTTTTTTTTTATATAATATATTTCTCTTTTACTTATGTATTTTTGAAGATGTATATTATCCAAAGTACCTGTGGCTCATTGCATTCGAGTCAGCCGTACAAGAAACTCGATGGAAGTTCATATGTCACCTGCTCTTGCAGGGATTGTTAGCTGTAGCCTAAATCGAAAATAGTTTCGATAAAAATCTATAGTATAAATAAATGATTTAATACATTTTTCAAAATAATTTATGTGTACTCTATTTTAGGTGTCAGCGCATATGTAATATATAAATTTAACCGTAAACTTCACGCTTATAATGAAACCTTTCCGCGGTTCTTTACGGATGATTATGATTTTAGATTTAGTATTGTGAAAAATGTTGAAAAGAGATGTACAGAATAATGACGATTGGATATTATATATATATTTATGGAGGAAGCGAGATATGCTGTATACATATAGTTTGAATATTTGAGTTTATATTGGAAGGTGGTGAGAAGAGGCCAATGCAAGAACGAAAGAGTCTGCGGTCGAGTGCAGCAAGGGTCAGGGGTCAGTGAGAGTTACGTGCTTGCATTCGTATGTATATTTATATATGGCAAGAAGGTACTTCGGCTGAACGCCAAGCTTATATACTCTTTTGTTTTTTTTTTTTGTTCCGTAGCAAGCTTGTTCAGCCTCAAGGCAAAACACACCTGCCCGGTGCATTCGGGGTCGAACTCGTTACTCTTGACCAGTGGTCCCACATTTTATCCTGTGGTGCAACTCAACCGTGTTTGCTGGAACACTATTTTCATGTTGACCTTATACTATAAATCAAATCTCGAGAAAATTATTTTTACTCTTGTTTTTCAATCAAATTTTATTAATTTTTTTTATACTATTATCATTGTTAAATAATACCCACGTTTGGACAAGTTTTTCTTTGATTTTTTTATGTGATGAAAACTATCGAGGTGTAAAAAAAGTTTGCTTATCATAATAAATTTTTTAGATTGATATGAAAATATTTTTATGAGTTGTAAAAAAGAAAAAAACTTTCGTAATATATAAAAAATATATAAAAGCTTTCATAACTATTTTGTTCCTAAATGAATTTTGAAGTATTGAAGTTTTTACTTTTTATTTTCATGGTAATTTTTCAATTTTAATGATAACTGTTTTAGGAGATATAATAGGTTTTTTTTTTTCATTCGAATATTTATAGAAATAATTGGGTTATTATTTTTTTCCATCATTGTGAATATTTAACATTGTCAATGTACAAGCAATCGGATTTAATATAAATAAAAAATGAGAAAAAAAAAATATATAAATTTTTCATATGAACAGCTCTTTTGAAGTTTAAAAAAAAGCCAATCAAAATTTTAATTGTCTAAATACAATTGAATCGTTTTACTCTTTCAGTTATATTTTTTTTCATCATCATTTGTTTATATTATTTTATTTGAGTAAATTGTAAATTGAAAAATATAAAATAAGAAGAATTAAAAGGAAAAAAATAATAACAATTTCAACGTAAATGTACAGATAAGAAAAGTTCACAGCTCACAAACTGTGCAAACTTATATTATGTAGGCGTTTTAATGCATATATGTGTATCGCAAATCTGACGGGATATTGTTGGTACTATCTGCATTGAGGGAGCAAAAAAGTGGAATGCGCGATCCAGACAAACCATACACCATACGCATGATATTCTCATGTATTACGAGTCATTTATTCAATCAGCCTCGCGTCCTTCAATATATACATGAAAAATCAGTACATCTTCCATGTAAATATATCGTTAAAAAAACTTGTCCTTTTCTTTACGTATATGTAAATAATAAAATACAAAAAAAAATACTATAAGACAGGTAGTGTTAGTAGCATGTGGGCGAAGTAAAATACACAGCTACAAAACCATAAAGAACAAAAAAAAAATAAAATAAATAATACAACTCACACTGGAATCTTCAATTTTTATAAAAAAAAAAAAAAAATATATTTTTCTATCTTTCACTCTATCAGGCTTACATTCAACACATGTATAAAAGTTTATGTACTACACAAATACCAACTTGACTATACCATTTTTACATCTACTGAATTTAAAGAAAACTGAGAAAAAAATAATATCTTTCCCCAAATTTACGAGAGAGAGAATTTTTATCGAGTAGATACATAAATTTTGTGACTTGAATATCCTGTGGGAGTGTATCGACATGTCAACTGCTATAAAACTAAAAGAAAAAAATATATATAAAACAGGAACAATTACAAAAGAAAGATAATAAAAACAAATAGAGACTGTGGTTTGCCTATCACTCGTCATATATTAAAAAAAAAAAAGAAACCACAACTGCTATCAGCTTCAATTCAGCAGTGTCTTGAGAATCATCTGTGCCTTATAAACTTCCAGCGACAAAACAACAAAACATATATAAGAAAAGCCAAAAAAAAAAGAGAGAAAGATTTAATAAATAAATAAAATTTGGAAAAAAAATATTATAAAAGGACAAGAGTAGTTTCACAACAACGAGAGATAATAGGATCAAGAAAATACGAGAAAAACACGAGAGAAGTGTGCAAGAATCAGGATGTCTTCTTCTTGGTTTATTTTTTTATATAAAGTGGACTCTTTACTTCTCAACGAAAGATAAAAGCATGTTTTTATTTTGTGCACATGTATATGTGCGTATGTGGGAGGGTGTGGAGACAAGTCCCTCCAGTTTATAACGAGATAAGTATACCAACACAGCAGCAACAACAATTGCCAAGTACATATTCTAGACTGTAGATATATGTACCTGAATCATTGACCAGTTGGTTCAATGATTTTGCTCATGTTGTCCTATAAGTATAATATATACACAACATAACATGCCAAGTTATCAGACGAAAATTTTGATGTCACAGGAAGTAGAAATGAAACACTTTTGTGTAAATCTTGGATTATTTAAACTAATCACTTTGGTTTTCTTACTTCAACATGAGTAAATTAATAAATTAAACAGAAACAAATGAATAATCATTGCGAGAATCACATAAATGACTCGTAGGGAGGCTTCATTTCTCTTTTTTTTTCATAATAGGAGAATAATATTTTTAATTTTATTTATACATAAAACTGGGGCCAACGAGCTGCAACAAATATCATAGAGGGTGGGCAAACAAATAGTCGTTGAACAGTCAAAAAAAATTAATAATTTATCATGTGTGTGTAAATTTTTGTTGGTCATATGACCTGGGTACATGTGAATAATACATAATAACAAATAAAACATGAAATGGGATTTGAAAAAAAATAAAAAATACTTGCTACTCTCGCACCATTTCCGTTTTGGGCATACATTCATGTATATAAAAGAAAAAAAAATAATAAAAACTTTTCATGAATATAAATTGACAAAGTATTACCGAGAGGTCTTTTAATAATAACTTGTAATTCCATTTCAAATTATTGTGTGTGTGTGCGCGCAGTGTATATGTGTATATTTGTTAATTAAATTGAAGATTTTTGATCGTTAGTGAATAATGATTGTCACAAAGGAGCCCGTTGTCCCTTTAGTTGGCCTGAGAATTATAAATTAAATTTATAAAATAGTTTAAATTGTTTTGTTTGACCTTTTGCGGTTGGTTTTCCTACACTAACTCGATAAATTTCATTATATGCAAATTTTTTTTCAACTCAATATATTAATTTTTATTATTTAAATATTTATTTTATCAACATTTGAGTATAGTCAAAAATATATCTTATGACTCACAGAATTCCTTAAATGTAATTTAATTTATAATATTATTATTAGACTGTAAGTCGATCACTTAAAACCGGCAATCATTTATAAAAGCAATTTTGACCTCGTCATTTGACTGTTACTGAGAATCACTTATTGCTGACCTTTTATGTATATATAACTGAACATTCCGCTTGACTTTAAAGTACATATAATTACACCTTCTCTATGTGTACTAACTTTGATGAGAAACTGAGAGTTGATGTTGTCCACCACATTTGCTCGACTTTAGTCAAAAGCCAACCCCCAATGTCTGTGGTTACATGGTAACACTACTATGCAGTCAGTAATCATGTAATATTATTTTAGCTCTTTGACGTAAAATTCAAGTGGATATAATACAGACGAATTATCAATCAAAAAAGAAAAAAAAGAATAAATACTGCTTTTAATTACTGCATAATTAATTTTTCCCAGAGAATTATTTAAGCTTTTTATTACAGAAAATAGCTGATGAACGGATGCCATACTAAGTTGATTAGAGTCTTTGATATTGGAAAAAGAAAAACGGCCGAGGTTCAAAGTTGAATTGCGTGGCATTATTTACAAAAGAAAAGTGATTATTTTCAATTGCATGTGACAATGCTCCAAGATTTTATCGATACAGTACAATATACCTGTAGAAATATCAAGGTGAGGCTGAAGAAGATAGAAAAGATCAGAATAAAAGTAAAAAAAATACATCATGTCCATTTGGTCTGTTCGGACAGTTATAATTTGCAAAAATCGTTCGTCAATCGCGATAAGGAGACGGTCCCGATGTTTGCCAATTAGCAAGCGGAGGCTTGTATATTTACAGGGCACGACGGGTGTCGGCTAATGGCAAAGTCTCGTTTCTCAACTCGTAGAGACAACACACAGCCAACGAGACAGACTACACTCAAGTGCATTTGACACAATGTCTGGTTTAATATACTCACAGGAAGTTGAAAAAAAAATAAATAATAAAAAGAAGCCCCATTCATACATCCTGATCGAGTAACAAATTAAAAAATAGTATAATTTATTTGTTTATTTATCCGTTAGAACCTGTAAGAGTTTTTATATCCAAAAAAAAAAATGATTCATAGACTTACGAATGGCATATGTCGTGAATCCATATATTACGTTGAATTCTGGTACTTACCTGAAACATAATAAGAAAAAGAAAAACATTAGTAAAGATTCATTGAGAAAAAAAAAAAAAAATGATTAAAAACAGGTTGAATAATACAATAAACAATAATGATTAAAAATAGTTGAGAGTTTCATTTCCAAACTCGAAATTGCAAATCGTTTTTAGAATATGCAAATAAATTTTGTGCTCAACATCGGAAATTAAAAAGACTGATGTGACACAGTCAGAGTGTATTAAAGATGTTTTCTAGGTGTACATATACAAGAATCGAGTGAGGAAATAATGAAAAAATATAAATAAAAAGTATCGGTAGAAAAGGGTGACATGTGTACTAAAAACAAAGAGAGAAATTTAATAAAAACCGCATTACACGCGTCAGGTAATTTTCAACGTGTATGTTAACATGTTACAATGCTCTTTTTATTTGTCGACAAACTGTGCGTACAAATAATCACGTAGAACTGTATGGCTTAAAAGAGAGAACTGAATTTCTATTGGATTTTCATTCAAGCATATATTTTCCATGTTGTTTTGTAAATATGACATTCCTGTAAACATTGTTTATTTTGTACTTTTAACTTTTAAATAATTACTTGAGACAAAAAATTAATTTCAACTTTAAATATTTTGTATAATTTTTAGCTATAAATAAAGGACTTTAACTAAAGTACTTAAGAAAAACTTTAAAATACCCACAAAGTTGAAGGAAAGTTTTAAAAAGTAAAATACAAATATCCATATTTAATATTTTGTTTTCTAAATAATAATTCAATTTTTTTTCTAAAAATTCCGTATTGATCATGTGAAAGTAAAGAAAAAAATCCATCGGATTATTCCATTTGATAAAAAATGTGACAGACTAAAGTGTTTTCAACTTTTAAAAAACTTTATCAACTTTTTTTTTTATCTTTTGATTTACAAGAAAAACGTTTCCTGAGCTTATTTTTTATCCAACAAGTGAGCAACTATATGTACATACTACATTGTGAATAAAAATAGCATTATTCTGCGTAAAAATTTTTCAAGTATTTTGAATAATAAAAAAGAAAAAAAAACGAACGGTTGCCCTGGGCTTTTTTATATATGTATATTCTTATTGCACATTCATATATTTTATTCAACTTTCTATTGACTTTTGAATATATGTAAAAATAAACCAATGCGTCTAGCCATGGTGCAAGTTTCTTAAATCATAAACTTTGAGAATTCGTCAGACACTCATCCTATCAAACTGAAAAAGAAAAAAATTGTTCGTAAAAAAAAAAACAACAAGCTTGGCAGAGCAAGATCATTAGTCTAAAACTTTGAACTAACGAAGATTCTTTGTGTAAATTTGTTTCACGAGCACCAGAGATTTCTTTGGCCAATAAAAAAAATAAAATGTAAGAAAATTGGCTTTTCTAAAAACATTTTGCTTTTTATTTCAAAGTTGGGCTAATTTTTTTGGTCTTGACAATAAATTTTCAATAGATCACTCGTCAATTCTAGATAAAATTCATGAAATTCTCACTAAAATTTTGCAAAGCTATTATTTAATTTTTGAAAAGTGCAAATGACCACAAAAGGAAAATCATGTAACACACACACAGACCCATAGACTTTTACATAATGCTCGACACAACGAGCCCGAGGATATTAAATAAAGAATTTTTTTTTTTTCCCGAGTCAAAATATCCCTTGGGTAAAAGTTGCCATTTCTCTTGATATCAGAGGGGTAGTTCGTTCACTTTCTACACAGCGTATATATTTCCCTTCCTCACTATCGTCTCTTACTGTTCTTTCAAACTTTTCTTTTCTTATATATATAGTTGATCTACTCTTCATAAAAATGAATATACACTCACTATTTGGATACCAACTCCGGATCTTACCATAACCCCATCAAAAACTTGTATTATGTGCACTCCCTATTCATACAAAGTTATTTAATATTTGATTCCACGCAATATGTACTTATTCTTTCATTTTTTATTCATCTTTACCAACAAAATATTGTAGCCCAATAAATTCGTATATTTTTAATGCAAAAAGTGAAATCATCAATTGGGAATTTACAGAGTAATAATTTTCTCCATCAAAATTATGATTTATTTTTAAATATAAAAACAACTGAGCTTTTCTAAATAATTTTTCTAATGCTGCTAATCTTTTTTTCCATTTTTAAACTGAGAGAAAAGAGTATAAAAAGCTTTTGCACAATTCATGTCGATTAAAGTCTTTATATTAGTTTGCCTAAAATCTTTGAATACAAATCGTGACTTTCTTCTTGCATATATACAGCTGCACACATAACACAGCTTTTAAAAGCTATATGGGTGAAGTTACTCTCGTTCCAAGACTTAATCACAACTAACTTTATAGTAATGGATGCTTGAATGTGATTTGTGAATCAGGCTAATGCCTTCTCTTGAGGGCTCTGAAGTTTCTACAGATACATGACTATATGCACCCATATTTTTTGACCTTTAAAAATGATAAAAGTTTGAAGAAAAGAAAATAAAGCTGAACAACATTTAATGTATTTTTCGATGTTAATTTTTAAATATATTTTTCAATAAATTATTTATTGTTGGATAGTGTTTGTCTCATGTGGATTATGTTATATAGTGTTTTAGTATGTTGCAAGTATTTAATTTGAGCGTGTGCTTAGTTTGTCGATGCAAATATTTTTGTCTTTTCTGTGTTGACTATGTGCTGAAGGTACACCTTTACTCTTACACACACCAAGTACTGTACTAACCGGTAATTGGCTTGCAGTGCCTTTTACGTTGGGTAAATTGTGTTAATAAATTCCATAGTCATTGTACATTTAGCTTTCGTAATTTACAACACTACACGATAAAGGTGCGATAATTAATTTATATTTTCCCATGCTATTCTAATCGAGCCTATCAGCTTTCTATTTTTATTTTTTAACTTTTTTTCAGCTTTATAAAGTTTTTTACATCCCTAAAGTATTGAATATTCAATTTCAATTTCATTTTTTTTTTTTTTTTCAATACCGATTTATTGTCATTAGGGAATTTTGTTTCCTTTTTTAAATTGAGGTAATTTCAAGGGTTAAATTTTATTGAGTTTTTTTATGCGATAGTGTCATTGATTATTAGGTGCATCGATATTTTATTAGTATTGGATTTGGAAAATATATATGAGACAGGTGTGAAAAACTCTGATATGGTTGTATTAAATTTTTCAAGAGCTTGTGATCGTGTTAAACATGAATTATTGCTTAAACAAGGTGCACTTGAAGTTTTTATCGTGTGTCTTACTGACAACCGACGACTGCCCACCTATTTTGTCATTACCAAGGCTGGGACGTTTGCCGGAGTTTCTGGTTGTTGATAACAACCATGGCAACTTTCACTCATAAGCCTTTTGTTTTGAGATTTCGGCTAAAATTTTCATGATTGTCTTAGCTCCATAAAAATTTTTTTTTTATTGGCTCAAACGACTTGAAATGCTCTGAAACGCCGAGAAAAAAAGAAAGTCCGTCGAAATTTTAATAAATAAAAAATTTTTTTTTCGCTCATAAGCCTTCTCTTTCGGGATTTTGGCTAAAATTTTCATGATTGTCTTAGCTCCATAAAAATTTTTTTTTTATTGGCTCAAACGACTTGAAATGCTCTGAAACGTCGAGAAAAAAAGAAAGTCCGTCGAAATTTGAATAAATAAAAATTTTTTTTTTCGCTCATAAGCCTTCTCTTTCGGGATTTTGGCTAAAATTTTCAATTTTTTTTAAATCAAAATTTCTGCGGGCTTTTTTTTTTTTTCTTGCTGTTTCAGAGCAGTCCAAGTAGATTGGACCAATCAAAAAAATTTGTTGGGGCTAAGGCATTCATAAAAGTTGAGTCGGAATCTCGGAAGGGAAGGCTTATGAGCGAAAAAAAAATTCTAAAATTTAATTCTAACAAAAATTTCCCCTTTTCATATCTAGGACTCATTACTTGTAGATTTTTATTTTTACTCGTTAAATATTATTTAACTTGATACAGTTTTTTTTAAAAAAATAATACAAAACATTTTCAATTCAAATCACAAAACACTCTATCGAGGGTCAAAGAATTTTAAACTTTGTCTGTGGTTTTTTTTTTTTTTTCTATAAAAATAGAAAATGAAACCTGACTGTATATGTATTTTTTTGTCTAAAATGTTTTTGGATGGTTCTTTTATTTTCCCCTCTGGGCACTCGATAAAAGCTAAATTGAAAAATGTTATCCACAAAGAAAAAATAAAGTAAAAATAAAATGGGCTCTTAGAGGCATTAGACCACTCAATACAACACATCTCAAATTTCTATGGTTACTTATAAATCCTTGATGAAAAAATTATTTTAAAAAAGAATTTCAAGTTATTTTTATTCGACAAATAAAAACTTGGTCACTTGATTGTAGTGAGAACTATTTTAAACACAAAATTTCCAACGAAAAACAATATTCAAGATCACCGTAGATCAAACTCACTATATTAATGGCTTAAATAAAAAATCATCCGAGCATAAATTTATATTTTTTCTACTATATAATGAGACACACGTGTCATATTAATTAGCCGGAAGTGACTCCACCCTGAATATCGAGATATACAAAGTGACATTCGTTAGAAATTCAACCGATGCTTCCGCAAACTTATATATATTAAACTGAAGACATTTGAACATGTGTGGGCAATTGCGTGAGAGGTGAATTATCAACAACGGTATCAGGTGAAATATGACACAAGAATATCCATTTGAAAAATAAATAAAAAATTCCTGATGACTTCAATGTGTGGTATTTTATGTCAGATGGTTAATTTGAAAAATAAAAAATTAAACACACATAAACGAGGGATTGTAATGAAACTTTTTATAAAATTTGAGGATTTAAATTTTATTTATTATTTTATGTTTTATGCAACAACAATTACCATGGTATTTTTTTTTTAATTTAAATCTTGGTGAACATAATGCTGACAGATTAAAAGAGGCAAAAAAGAAAAAGAATTACGAATAAATAAAAATAAAAAAAGGGAAGAATCAAGTAGCTGGATAGTGGTTTCGCGTTAAACCGTAAGAAACGAGCTTCTGAGATGGTCCTGCTGTTCGAAGTTAATAAAGAAATATACAAGGTGACCAAGGCAAGGCATTTAATATCAATTTGCTAGTAGACGCTCCCTCGCATCTGAGTCTTGCCTGGACGAAGGGTAAAATTTTCATAGTGTTATGGGGTGTCTTAGCAACGAGGGTGGAAAAATAAAAAGAGATCTTGATGTGGTCTCAGACACCAGAGTGTAAGGCTTAATGTATAAACACACATATAAACTTGACTGGTGTAACATTGAAATGGAGATCGAGTGAAAAGGCGAAGAGTATTTTTTTTTTTCGTTCGTTCGAGTAACACGATGGACGAGTCCCAGTTGTAAAATAAAAGAAAATGAAGTGAAGGGTGTTTTTTTTTTTTGTTTTTTGGGTATTCCGGATACAAGATGGGAATAAGGGTGACGTTGGCTTTTCAATGACAAGACATTCCAAGGTAGATGATACCCTTCGAGATGCTTGGAATGTATTCATTTCAAGAGCTTTTTCTTATTATATTTTTTTCACTTTTCTTTATCTTGGCAAGAGTTTTACCAAGTTGAAAAATAAATAAAAAAAAAAAGAAACCCCTCATAACTATTTTATTTTATTTCAATTTTTTATGAGAATGACGATAAAAAAATGTATATAAAATAAAACTGGTCTTTTTCATTTATTTTCATGCAATAATTGATTTAGTATTTTTAAAAAATTTAAAAAAGAAGCAAATTTGTAATATTAAAATGTCGTTTGAATAATAGATGAACATGCAAATTTAAATATTTTTCATATATATAATATTGAAATTATAGTTTACGAAGGATAAGAATGTATTTTGAAATTTCAACAAAGAAATATGAAAATTACTGTATGCAGAATACAAGCAAGCCTTTGTACTTGGAACACTTGACTGAACAACAAAACAATCATGTATGTAGAATTTTTATTGAAGTAACATTAGACATGCCTAATATCACTCTATCATTATTTTTATTTAAGATAATGCAAATGTTCCACCAACTGCATCAGTCAACCTTCGTTTAATTTATCCGAGTTCCTCGTATCCTCATCATCACTTTTGTCATTTTGTACTCAGCAAATACATAAATACATGAATCCCGTCAACTTTTAGTATTCTAAAGACTACTGGTACAAACGTGTCAGACTCAATGTCTGCACAATATCTGCACTTCGAGACAAGAATTATATCAAGCATTGAAAATACAAATTTCATGTTCGCTCTTGCGCATATATTGTTGATAAGATATTTACGCATCAATTTTCAGGAATGTAATTAAGAAATTTCTGTGCCAATTTACAATCTCAATTTATTTTAAATTAAATTATCTATTTATAGAAAAAAAAAAACTAAAAATACAATTTTATTTATTTTACCAACAACAAGTAGATAATAAATGTGCTATTTGAAATATTCTTGGGTTTATGTTTATAATCAAATAAATAAAAGTGAAAAAAAATACATATAAAACTACGGTTAACATGATAGTCGTCATGAAATAATTGATTTGCACAAAAATACACGAGGGAAACATTTGCTATGAGAACCTTTACGATCTTTCTCATTTTAAATTTCTATATGACTTGGATATATACCCTTCACGTGTGTGGTTTTACGATCCAAGTGTCGCCATTTTTGTAGCAAAAAAAAAAAAAAAAAACATAGGTACTTCAACCACGTACGAGTACGGATATTTCCTATGTTATATATATTTTTTCTTCCTTTATTTTCTTTTTTATCTTGTTATTTTTTTATCATACAGCTTTATATATATTTTTTTTCTCCATGGGATTTTCTAAAGACGCATTTACAAGGGTGTATAATAGATGCCGTCGAATGACCTCACAAAATGCGTGCAAACGACTCGACTGGCTTTAGATACTTTTACGAGTTTCAATGTTGTTATTACGTAACGAAAAAAAAATAAAGAAAATTACTCTATATACAGTGTCCTTTTATTTTTGATAGAAATAAAAAAGACATCATAAAAATGTATATTTGATAATCATAAAACATATATAAAGTGAAAAAATTTATGAGATTAATTATTAAGTAACTTTTCCATAGAGATTTGTATCACAAGTTACAAGAAAGTTGAAGATTTTTAATAAAGATTTAGAATTTATTGCAACTCGAAGATCATAATTATTATATATATGTGAAACTTTTTGAATAAAATTAACATGACTTAAAAATTTAACGACTCAATAGACAATGACTTTGTAATAATATTTTCTTTTGTTTGTTGCTTTTTCTAGTTGCTGTAATAATAATATCTGATCGAGTCGTAGATAAACGATTGAATTATGACATATAATAATTAAAAAAATATATAAAATCACAACAACAAGCCTTTCATTATATCATTAATAAAGAAAAGGTCTGTCAAAAATAAACAGACAGTTGAATAAAAATATGAAATATCTCATTTAATTGTTCAATTATTCAGAAAAAATATCTATTTTCTTGTGAATAGCCCAAGGATAAATATTTTTTCTGCTGAGCTTATTAATTTTTAAAAAAAAACTTGAGGGTTTTCTTCATTGGCAAGTAAAGTTATCAGTCACCGGAAGTTAGGGTTCGATGGTAGTCTTTTGAACGCCCCAAGAACTTCCGGCTAGTTCACTACATATTGTGTAGGATCTTGTGAAAATCTTTTGTTAGACTTAGTGATACATATATGTATATAGATACAGCTATTACTATCTCTCTATATTTGAGCATAATGAGATCCTGACTCTGACAATTCCCTGACCATCTAGGCATTCTCTCTTGTCTTTCTATTGTTCGTGGCTTGATGATTTGATTCATTTACAATGAATGACACATCTAAATTTACCCACAATCATCCTTTATTATATAACTATTTGGCCTAAATATTAATACAAGTCACTGTACATTTTAAAAAATCATAAATGAAAAAAATAAATAATTTCATCAGATATTTAGAGGCCATGAATAAATCATGTAAATTATTCATATATAAACAATCAAAAATTTAATCTATACAATTTCAACTGATATCAATATTTTTGTGCATTTAATTAATAGTTTGTTAATTAGTACTGAATTAATAGCCGGATATGTATATACAAAGTTTATAATTTACAAATGACTAACAGACGTTTACGTTGTTTCCGCCAGAAATATATATGTATAGGCAATGTATACAACTACGGAAACAAATAGACAGACAACAAATAATTGCTTAATGAAATTAATATAAAATAGAAGTATAAATTGTATCTTTTATATTTAAAAAAATTTAAAATAATAATAATTCACCTGGTATAATGTCAAGAGAAAAATTGTCTTTATACCGTAATAATAATTATCATGATAAAAAATAACTGATGTATAAAAAAAGAAAGAAAAACTGTAATAGTGATGTTACATTTACATTCAACATGCGCCTAAGGGTTAATATAAAGTTATGTGTTTCTTAACAACCCGAGATAAATATTAATAAAAATAAGAAAAATAACAAACCAGGTTCCAATAAAAAATAAAAATATGAATTTCGATAGTTATATTTATGAAAAAAAAAGACAACTATTGTACTCGAGGGAATAAAAACCGGAAGTATGAAAAGTTTGAAATCTATGATGACTTTGTATAATAAAACAATTGAATACCGCACGAACGACCACGAGGGTGAAAATATCGTCTCGATAGTGTTTCTTTTATTTTTTATTATCATTTTTTTCCTTTTTTTCTTTATAATATTGCTTTTGTGTGTATTCCATTCGTCTGACTATATATACTGTCGTCAATTATTTGCCCTTGCAGTCTTCTGGAAACTTATCCACCCTACTTTAGTCGATACAGAAAGTAAATCGAGACGGAAACTATATAAAATCATCCCTCTTTATTTTTTTCATACACATATAGACACACATTTTACCTTCTCACTTTTTCTGCACTGTGTACTTATTTTTTTTTATATTTTTTTATTTATCTTTTTCACTTTCTTGCAAGTTTTTCGGTGTCCCCTTTTTCCGGCCTAGAGAAGTATTATCCTCGAAACGTGCTTGGCTTCAGGGCAATAACAGCAAATTCACCGTATAGACGGTTAGGTAGCAAACAGTGGCAAAACATATTTCAATCGAACTTGCCCGAAAGCTAATATCTGAACTTTTATGAGAACATACTGAAGCAAAATAAAGCCAAAGGATGACTGAATTTGTTTCATCTGTTATTTAATTATGTTTGTTATTATGTGGATATATATTTTGTTGAAAATTCATTTACAAATCATTCAATCAGAAATTATGGAAATCTTTTATGATGAGTCGCTGATATAATAATGAAAAATGGAAATTGATTAAAAATTCTTGAATACAATAAAAATTCTAATGAGTTTTTTAATCGGTGAAACGATTAATCATTAATAATAGTTTTTGAATTTTTATTTTATCTCAAGATTTCTTTGTATATTTAATTTTATTTTTCAATTAATTTTTTTACTTTTCCAAGAAAAACCAGAAGTCTATGTATATATTCATTCATTAACGTTATATTCTCAAGCTTCTAAATTATTCTCCCGTTGAATTTTATTTCAATTATTAGAAGCAAGAAAATCTTAATTGCAAGTTGCACTCAATGTCGTATCGTTCCACTTGCTTTAACATCAATGTCGTCATTGTAGTTACAACTGAAATGTCTCATTTCCGGTTAAATAAAGTAAAGAAAAAAAAATATATATATAAGGTACTTGCAAAAAATAGAATCAATTTAATGAAAATATATACGTCGAAAAGATGGATAGAGAAAATAAATTAAATTAAAAATGTGTGAGGTCTTGCGCATTTATACGACATGTTATTTGATTGTATGTCATTGAATAAATTTGGTGAAAAATCCGATTGCATTGATGAGTGACAAAGGAAATATACAACAAGATGAAAATTTATGATAAATCACGTGGAAAAATGCTGCTTCGACGACTCGTCAATTTCAAAGGCACTCGTTGCGAAAAAAAGTGAACATTAAAAAATAAAAATAATAAATGCTATAAAATTTGAAACCATTTCAGCAGAATATCTCGTAATGTTGACCACAGAAAAACCACTTATCGGAATCACGACAAAATAAAAATAAATAAATAAATAAAAGTATTGTTGAATGGAATTGAAGCTTTTCAATATATATATATATATATAATGCGACTGAAAAATTTACGGTAAAACATGAATCAAGTACAGGTTTTTTTTATTATTTATTTTTTTTTTTCAAACGGATAAAGGATAAAAAAATAAGAAAATTATTTGAAAAAAATATATATAGGGATATTATTTATTTTTCTGTGATGTCTCAACTGTATATATATAAAAAAAACCATATTTAATTTGAAGAAATTGAAAGAAAAAAAAAAAAAAAAAAACATTATTCACAAAGTAAAAGAGAAAATATCAATTGCAATATTGACAGATAAACGATGAGATAAATAAATAAATAAAACGCGTACTTGAAACAAATGCTCAGTCGATGTTTTATTTATTTATTATTTCACTATCTCTATGGCCGCATTGAAATAATAATAATTGTGCAGCAGAAAAACAAGAAAATAAAAACGAAATTAATAAATAATCATCACGTGTATTGTTGAATCATGAATGTAACGACAATTTTATAACAAAAAAGCTCTAAATTATTTAGAATATAGACAAACTCGTGATGTTATTCCGAAAAAGATAAACAATATAAGCATGTTTATTGTTTCACGATGAGAAACATCATGCTAGGGTTACAAATTTACCAACAATACACATGCAGTTTGTGTGTGTCTTCTATGCTAGATGTGGAAGCGCTAATGGCCGATAAGATTTTATCGGCTGTCACTGGTTTACCGCATATATCTCTGCGTCACCATTATACACACAAAACTCCCGAGCTCTTGTTTCTTTCCGCTTTAGTAATCGGACATTGGATTTTTTATATTAAAAAAAAAAATTATCGCTTTTTCTATGCTTTCATTTTGTGTATATGTGGTATTTCTTGTTCTATCTACAAACACAGGTAAATTGCACTACATTTTAATTTATATACACATTGAAATATGTATACGATGGTGAATTTATATTATGGTTACCTATTGGTACATTAATTTTTTTTCGTGCACAGTATACATGTGTTTTATCAAATAGGCTTTTCAAGTGTTTCTAGAATCCCAACTGGGTGTACATACAACCACTGTGGGGGTCGCGCGATCGAAACTCCCCAGGGCGCATTAATAATTTATATCGAGACTGCACAGATATGCCAACGTAACAACCACGATCTTTTTGCAAAATCGTGATCGCTGATTGAATCGCGAAGTTTTAATAAATAAATAAAATACAAGTCGAGTGAATAAAAAAAATTTCAAGCAACACGAAAATTATAATAAACAAAAAAAAACACAAAGTTATATGAAGTAATTTTTGAATTTAAAAAAAAAAAAAAAACCCGAGGCTTATAAAATTGACTAATTAATTAATTTTCTATTTACATTGAATTTAAATATAATTTGCAAACAAAAGATAACGAGGAAAAAAAATTTAATTAAATACATAATTTACAGTGTAAAATTAATTCATTTATTATATAATTGACAATATCAAATTCAAAATGAAAATGTATTTATAATTAATACTCTAATATAAAATTGACGCAAATTGTTTTAATTATAAAATTGAGGCTAATGTATGGACAGTCAAAGTTCATTAGCCACATTCGCATATAAATATTTTAAAAAGAGATTTGTATATGTGATTCCCTAGTCGTGGGTAATCGAGAGGTAGTAATTTTCAATATTTTTCTAGCATCAGTGATGGCTATGTGAGCCCGCTATGTTCCGAGAATGCGCAATAGTGATTATTGGAATCGTGAAGGTCCAGCAGCTCAATCGTAATTAAAGTTTTTTCAACATATACAAATTGCATTTTCTTTTTTTCTTTGTACTGTGTTGTACCCTCTTTTGGACTTGCTATTTGCGTTAATTCTAAGCCTCATTTTATCCCTCGTTTTTTTCCTCTCATCCCTCAATGAACAACATTCTACGCCCCACATCAACAACATTTTCCCTCCGGGGTGAGAAAAGTAAGGCCATAACCCATATAAACCCCATGCCATCAAACGATTTCTCGATATAATTAGTTTCAACTCGGCTATATATATATATTTCATAGAGTGAATATACAACTTTTGTTAATAAAATGTTAGCAACACTGTGATACACCCGGTTGCTTTTGTATAAGCTTCATCGAAACATTTAAAAGCCTCAAATTCAATTACAATTGTTACATAGCCCCAGGCTAAATTAATATCTCTAATATACAAAATATTTTACTCGTTTAAAAATTAAAAAAAAACTAAATAATTGTTTATATTTTTTTGGGACAATAAAAATCGTTACATACGATGAAAAATAAAAATAAATACTCGGACATTATGGTCATTGTGATGGAGAGTATAATGTTGTCTATATACTCTGTATAAATTTAGAAGAAATATATAAATGCAGTTGTTTGTACTCAAACTCAATGTATGTGTGTATAAGCGAAGCATTAACAATAAATCCTTTTGCAACTACCACTTTGCAGTATATTTAATGCACAGGAAAATCAACAGGATACAAGTGAACCAGTAAATACTTGAAAAATTTTTCACTGGATAATAGCAATTGAAAAAAAAAAAAAAAAGAAAATAAAAAAATTATGATGCTTTTATAGAAACAAACAAAGTTATTTGTCAAATACCAGGTTAATTGGATTATTTTCGCTGCGTTTTTTTTTGTATTACCATCACTTATCGTTGTAATGATTTTTCATTTATTTATTATGAAGTTATATAAAGAAAATATACTAATCACAACGTTTAAAAAATTGAGTGACTGAAAGATTGTATAGTATAATGTCTAAGTACATGTTTAAATTAACGCAAAGTGTGTTGGTCATAACGGGGTTCGAAGAAAAATAGAGAAAAAAATATATATAGCGGATAGAAGGTAGAAAAAAATTATATAAAAAAAAATAATGAAAAATTAGAGCCAGTTGCAAAAGCGACGTGATAGCGTGTCACATGATTTGCAGAGACTTTTATTGTCGGTGAGATCTCGACGCTTGATAAATTCCTAGTGTAACTGTTCAGTCGCTGAAAATCGATAAATCGCATCGAGCAGATCAAAAAAAGAAAAAAATGAAATAAAAGAATTACCTTCAAGTGTATGAATCTATATGAATGCAGGTCAGAATAATTTTATTAGACAGTTTGCATTTACATCAAATCGAGATGAAAAAAAAACAATAAATTAACATAAAAAAATAAAGTGAAAATGTTCATTATTACTTGTGAACACGTAAAGGCTTGTACACTTTAAAGCTTCGCACCGATTATTTGGACTTATCAATGTATAAAATCGAGATTTATCATTTTACTATTGTTATAAATTTTTTTTAAATAAAAAAAAAGTAAAATAAATTGTACAGCTTTGAATGTGTTTGTTAATTTAACTATCTGTGCAAAAAAATAAAGTTTATTTGATTTTTTTTATCCATCATCCAGCTAAAAATAAATAAAATATAAATTTTATATTTTTTCACAAACTGTCACAGGTGTACATGATTAACAGTTGATATTTGAACGGATGGTTAAAAAATAAAAAAGTTGCTTAGAGCGAATGCAGCATAATATCAAACCGGACACATTCAGCATTAAGTTCGCGCTGTGTTAACTAACATGATGGGGAGATGGAAATGCTTTGAAACGTCGAGAAATGAAGAGAGCCCGCGGAAATTCTGATTTTTAAAAAATTTTTTTTTCGCTCATAAGCCTTCCCTTCCGGAATTCTGGGTAAATTTTTCATGATTTGTCTTAAATAACTTAAAATGCTCTGGAACGTCGAGAAATGGAAAAAGCCCGCAGAAATTTCGATTTAAAAAAAATTTTTTTTTCGCTCATAAGCCTTCCTTTCGAGATTCTGGTAAGACAAAACCCTTCAACTGCATCGAATTTTTTTTATTGTCTCAATCGACTTGAAATGCTCTGAAACGTCGAGAAAAGGAAAAAGCCCGCACAAATTTCGGTTTTAGAAAAATTTTTTTTCCGCTCATAAGCCTTCTCTCCCGGGATTCTGGGTAAATTTTTCTTGATTCTCTTAGGTCCATAAAAAATTTTTTATTGTCTTAAATAACTTAAAATGCTC
>JAPYYR010000248.1:0-38349 GCA_030523065.1 Aphidius colemani | reverse complement strand
TCATTATTATTATAAATATTTTAGTGTAGTGTAAATAATTGTTTTTATTTAGTCAAAACTTTTGCATAAATTTAAAATAAAATTTAAATTTAAATAAAATCCTGATAACATTTACTATTACTTACAGGTTTTAATGTCATTTGCATACATCAGATACTCTGAATTGATTAACCACTAATTTTCAGTTTTGCATTAATTTTCAAAATATAATATATATTTTAACATGTGTATTTATAAATTGAACGTTTAATACACGAATTAACGATAATTATCTTTTTCATTCATTAACTATACAATTTAAATTTATATTTCGAAAAATTATTTATTAAATTATTTTTTTCCCCAAATACAATTTTACTTTTTGAAAAATTATAAAAAACAAGTTGTATTTTCTCATAATATTATCGTCAATATTATTGAAAAATAAATAATATTAATAAATGGAAAAATATATATAGTAAAAATAAATAAAGTTTGGAAAGAAAAAAAAAATTCGTCAAGAATAAGAGTTACTTTTTCGGCTACATGCCAAAAGTTTGAAAATATTAAACGCTCTATGCTAGTAGACTGCCACTGGGGATATCACTCTTTTTATCTATATATCTATATTTTTTTTCTTTATAAATATATAAATATGATGTGTGTATCTTGTAAAGACGTATAAATGTATAGTCAAATGTACAAACACTGAGATATTTACGTATTTATATATACATCTTGTAGAATATTGAATCCACATTGCCTGAATTTTCACATATTGGTATTTTTATTAACGTTGCTACATCGTAAAACAAAATATAAAAAATAAAAAAAAATATACATACAACTATATGACAATAAAAAAAACTGTATATCTTGATTTTCTATTATTTTTTTTATTTTATTTTTTATACTTTTAGTTTTTTTATTTTTCATTTTTATTATCTTGCGAATATATATATAATTTTTTCTCAGTAGTTACAGAACATTCACCCGGGTTTAAAATATATATGATGACAAATTTGATGATTTTTTTAAAATTTTTTATTCCAATAGTTTAAAAGTCGTATTTTTCTGTTGAATTTTTCTTTTTTAATTAGAATGGCTCATCTTATCTTTCGAGGAAAAATACATAAATAAAATAAACAGAAAAAAAATAATTAAATAATTTAATTCGTAAAAATATCTTAAAATTCATGTAAAAAATTATTTATATATGAAAAAATTGATTACTTTTGTTTAAATTTTCTTTTTTCATCTTTCGAAAGTTACAAATATTTCATGTTATTACATTTTTTCTTTTAAAGTTCAACGTTGACTTTTCAATTTTTGTTGATAAATTTTACAACAAGTATTTTCATCATTATTTAAGAGTTTTTATTAAATTAAATTTTTTATTTTATAAAATTGAATATTTATCTATAGCTGATGTAAGTTGGATTTTGTGGAGCTTTGAACAACTTTAATCGATTTAATGTACATACATATACATATATAAAATGAAAAGTTGGGTATCTGAAACGATGAGCAATAAGGTGTATGAGAAATATATATATTTGATGTATTATATAAGGGGATGTAGAATCTTCAATAGATGGTACTCTCGTTAAAATCTATACCCATATTCAAACATTCAAGTATGCCCCGGGTGCATCGTATAACCACTGATCCAAATATATAAGTTCAAGCGTTAGCCATTGACCGAGAATAATTATGACAAGTAAAGGACGTCTCGTTATATTGCTCCATCTCGTTTAATCAATTCAATGAATTTCATTATCATTATTACTCGAAATATAAATATATAAACTTTAATTATAAAATTCATTGATACATTAAGTCTCTTTGAACGTTCAAACAAACAATGAATAACAAATTAAATCATCAGGCTTTTATTTAAACTTAAATTTCGTTTTCTATATTTGTATAATAATTGTTGTGCTAATGTAATGTTTTCTTGATATAATTATTTACATTACATTACTTTTATTGGGAAGATAATTAACGGCTTTGTTATAAATAAATACAACAGTTGGAAAGAAAAAACTTTTGATGATTTTAAAAATTTACTTTTGAATATATAAATGATTCGAGGCTTTATGCAAATTGGGGCTATTAATTCAATGTTTTTATTGTCACAGTAATTATTAAATATCTAATTGGTATTTTTTTTTCTCTCTATTGGCCTATTAAGTATACGACAGTCCTCATTATTTAGACTACAATTAAAATTTTTTTTTAATATCAAATATAATAAAAAAAAGTTTATTTGAAGACGTTTTATATACTTTTATTCAAAAATTAAATACAATATTATTTTTTCAACAAAAACATTTAGTCGTCAAGCTGTGATATATTAAACGACTATAAACTAGAGTGAAAATAATAAAACAAAAAAAAATTAAAGAAAAAAGAAACATAAAGTACAAGAAAACATTTGTGTTTTTTTTTTTTTTTTAAGGCATGTTTTTAAAGACGAAAGGGTCGAAATTGTCTAGAACAATAAAATCCTAAAGAAAAACAAGATGAAGAAAATAATAAAATAATAAAATAAAGTAAAGAAAAAAAATGAGAGCATAAAAATAATGGGTCAGTAAGTAAGTTTCTCAAGTGACAATTGGCACATTTAACGTTTTTTACCCTACTTTTTTTCTTTTTATTTTTTCTTTACAGTTTTTTTCATTTTATTTTTTTTACCCTTCCAAAAAATGAAAAAGACAATAGACACATATAAAATATATTTTATTCTTTTTTATATTTCATGATGATATTTAGTTTTAGTTTTTTTTCCATTTTTAAATATGTTTTGGGTCATTTTTAAAAACTGGACACATGATGATGCACAAAATAAACCCACAATAAAACCATTTAAGTACTGACATTTTCATAAATATATAACCATGATTAATGACCAAAGAAGAGTTACAAATGTCTCATTCTTTTTTCATATGAATTTTTTTACCTTTTATTCTTCTGAATTTTGTCACGTATGAAAAACATAAAAAAAATGTTATATACTTATTCAACGCTTTATGATTCTTCCATAAAAATAAAAAAAAAACCCAGACAATGTCGGAAATATGAGAAAAACTATAAAATATAACAATAATTTATTCTCGGTACAGAAATTTATAGTAAATTTGATTTATCAAATTAAAACATGACAAATTTACGAGTTAAATAAATTAATGATAATTATTTCTCCATTTGTTGATCAATTTATCATCCAATTTTCAGGTCAAAATAATATTTAATTCAGTTATTCATTTAAATAATAATAATTTAGTATATTAGCCAAAGTTTTTACTCTAAATATATATGAATGAATTTTTAATATTGATAATACAATTTTTTCGTTTGAATTTTTGTTGCAGATCATACGAGTTGTTGTCATCAAATGGTGAGTCAAGACATTTTTTTAATCTATTTTATTTGAATTTTAAAACGACCAAATGCTTGTGTACATTATTTACACAGTATTTTTGGTCCAACATTCGTTATTTTTCAAATGAAAAATATTTAATTTATCCCAGTTGAAAGTTAGTGTTTTATAAAATAATAAATAAATCTTTTAGTCTTTAAATTTGTTCATTTCTTTTTCCATATAGTCAGTATTTTAAATGAAAGACAGGAAATAAAGTATTTGAGGTAAAGCAAGGTTTTCCTTGTTTTTTTTTTACAAGTTTTATGAAGACAGTAAAAAAGTAATATTTGAAAGTCTGACAAAGAATTTACCTCTACTACTTAGTCAGCAAATAAATCTTATAAAATATTAAATGTTTGATGCTTTTAGTGAATATTTTTTTTTAATAAATAATTTATTTTTTTTCTTCATCACTATGATGTAGACAGAAAGGGTTTCTTATATTTTATAAATTTTTTTTTATTCTTAGTAGAAAATATACACTTGTCAGAGTTAATCTCATCTTGAGAATATTTTTTTTTATTTTTTTTTCGTTTATTGAATGTGACACGTAAGATGCACACTTTATATACAGGCATCCAATATTACACAGCTTTACAAGTGCCAGTACTTTCTTTTATCTTCCTACTTCCTTCAACATTCTCGTTATTTTATTTTTTACACTATATTTTCCTTTTTTCTTTTTTTTTTTTTGTTTGTGGCTTCCTTCCATGTCCTGTTTTTACCTCAACTCTATTGCCAGAATAAAAATAATAATACCGATTTTCCATCTTTTTCATTCTTGTCATCTAATATTTATTTTTTTTTTCCTATTTTCTACTCTATTTTTGTTAACAGAGAATATAAAAAAATTCACATTTTCATCTAAAAACTAACTGAAACAATACATTATCATGGTGACTGAAAAAATGCACAATAAATAATAAAAAACAAATATAAATGAATTTGTTGTTGTTTTTGTTGCTCAATTCTTGATATACAATTTTTTTTAAATCAAAATTCCCAATGACTGTCACTCTTTCTCGACGATTCAAAGCATTTTGAGTAAATTAAGATAATAAAAAAAATTAGATGTATCTAACGATTATATTCAAGGTATTTGTATAGGCCCTTCTAAGGAAAGTCTTATGATAATATAATTTTTTTTGTAAATTAAAATTTTCAACGGCAGTCGGTTTTTCTCCACGTTTCAAAGCACTTTAAGTAAATTAGGACAATAAAAAAAAATAGATGTAGCCATTCATCAAAATAATCTTGTTAATAATATTAAATTCAAAATTAATTTCTAAAAAATATGAATTATTTATTGAATATAAACATAATAAATATCATTAATAGTTATTTGAGAGAATTTAAATAACATTTTTATTAAAAATTAAATTAAAACTAGTCATATGAAAAATAACAAAATTTAATAATTCAAATTTTGATTGGAAATTTAATTGAATAATAAATAAAATTAATTTTTAACAATAATTGATTTGTTTGATAATATTCCACAAATAATTCTATGAATAATTTCAAAGTTATTTTGCAAATAAATATTGTTACAATCTAATTGCTGATATAAAATTAAAACAATAATATTTTCAAATAAATACAAAGACTCAATTTCGACTACTAATTCAGTTCGATTGAGTACAAAAAAAAACACAATATATAGGCCGAAAATAAAAGAGTAAAAAAAAGCTTTAGCAATTCAATAGAAAAAATTTCAATAGAAAAAAAATTCTCAATGACTCGAAAAAAGGCTTTTAAAAGTGTAAATTTTGCTTGAGTAAAATTGATTCAGCTTTTACCTTATTTTTATTCATCTTATTTAAGAATTTTTTTATTCCTTTTAAATTTTTATATTTTTATTTTTTCTTTTTTACATAGACAAGTATGTCCCGAGTGAATGGTCCTGTTTGCCCCATCGAAAATCTCTCCATACAAACCATCGACATTTACTCACACGTATAAACTAAGACCACAAAATGAAATACCCCGATGGGATACTGAATTCTCAGGCTCTGTCTAAACTTTTTAGATTTTTTTTTCTTTTTGGTTAAATTTATTTCTTTCTTTTTTCGGGAAAAGAAAAAAAAATTCAACGTTTCTTTGAGGATAAAAGAAGTTTCAAAAAGTAAAATAAAAATAAAGGTGTTGGAATCCCGAGGCTTTTCCAACTCGTTACGTGGACATTGGAAAGTCTTGCGAAGCCGAATAAACTCTGGGGAATTGTGTCAAAGGTAAAAAAAAAAAATTGAAACAGAAAAAGAAAAAAAAATAATATCAGTGTTCATGAACTCTCAATGGAACAAAATTTCGATGAACATTAAATCCGAAATATCTATACTTATCAAATTGAAATACTAAAAAAATTCAACTCAAATTTTCATGATTATCTGAAAGTAATAGGTCTTTATAGAAAAAATTAAAAAAAAAAAACAAGATTAAAATATATTAAAATCCAGAATTTTTTTCTTTTTCAATTTTTTTTGTAATCCCAAACTGAAGAAATGAGAAAATTAAAAAAATTATCTATCAACAATAAATACGATGAATAAATAAATATTGATTGTCAAATTTTTATTTTAATAAATTTTATAGAACAAAAATTTACAACTATTTCCCAAGCATAAGAAATAATATTAAGTAGTACAAACAAATTTACGTCAGACAGATTTTATTTTCATTTTTTCAATACAGCAAGAGTATTGGTGTTGTTGATGTTATCATCATTTTTTTTTTTATATAATACATCATACTGTATAATAAAATGAAAAATTATAAACAACAAAATGCTCTAACTTTACTGAAAAAATACATAAATAAAAAAAAAATTAAATTAATGCTATATAATCTTATTACGATTTTCATTTAATCAGTATAAAATTTGACTGAAAAATTAAAAAGGAAAAGATAAAACGAGGTTGTATAATTATTACTGTAGTCGTAAATTTGAAAAAAAATGAAATTTACCTCTCTTTGAACAATAAAAATTAATTTATTAAAAATAAATTGCTGTTGAAGAAAAAAAAAGGAAATTTAAAATACGAAAAAACGGTGTTATTTATAATTTATATAATATGTAAATGAAAAATTTAACTTACGTGAACTTTATGCTCGGGGGTAGATGGTGGATTAGGTGTATTTGGCAGGGAGCCCCCGGGTGGGGTGCAATGCCGCAGCCGCGCCAGGGCGGTACGAAAGCCCTCCGTCACGAAAATGTCTTTTTTTCAACTTTTTTCTTCCTCTTCGTATCTCCAAAATTTTTTTAATACTTCAATATCAATTAGATCAACATTAAAATTTTTATTTTTAGTATTATCATTTAATTTTTTTTTAAATACTAAATTATCATTCATTATCTATTTTTTTTTAAAATATATTTTATACTTAAATTTTTTAAAAGCACTTCAATATATTTTTGTATATTTTTTGTGTATTTAAATTGTAGATTGTTTTGTTGATTTGATAAACGCCAAATTCTGTAATCATAAAAATAGATATATTATTAGTTTTGTAAAAAAAATATATTAAATTGATCGGGGAAATTTAATTGAGTCAATTAAAGTATAAGGTAATACGGAAGTTGAGACGTTTCGTATATCCATCGAATTTCTCACTCGTATTTGATGGAACTGGGCTAAGTGGTGTTCTATTAATCGATTTTATATTTTTTTTTTTCATCATTTTCCCTGTACTCTTTACTTCATCTATTCCATTCGTAGCATCTTTTATTATTTTTATCTCTTCTTTTATTCATTCGAAAGAACTTGAAGCTTTGGGGTCACTGACTTTTTAGATATCAAAAAAAGATGACACATTTACTGTTTTAACTGCAACTACTATATTATTTACTTTTAATTTTTTTAAACTATTTTTATTCATTGAAAATCATTGCTATTTTTATATTATTATTTATTTATACTCTTGAGTCAGTAATATTTTATTTTATAATTTTAACTTGTGTAATTTTGAGAAATATGAAGATATCATTTATCAATAGTACAAATAAAAATTCTTTTGTAGTCATGAAAATTTAATTTTTATTAATTACACAAAGTTAATTGGTTTTTCAACCCTTAGGTCCTTGAAAGTTGCTCGTCATGATTAATTTTTCCACCGTTTTTTATTAATTTTTTATTCTTTTCATAACTTTTTTTTTTTTCTTAAACTCTTATTTTCGTGGAGAGATAGTATGAGAATTCAAAAATACATAAGACTTTAAAGCTTTTTTTTTTTTATATGAATTTATATTGAATATTTTTTATTTAATTTTCCTGGTTTTCGTCCAATGAAAATAAACGTTAATTTAAATAAATAGAAGTAATTTAACAGTGGAAAAATAAAAATAAAAAACAAGTAGGAGAAAGTGATTTATGATGCTCGTGTTGAGTTGCTATTTTGGGACTGCATTTCTGGTTTTTAATAGGCTATAGCATGATACACGAATGCAAAACTTTACAATATTATTCATTTAACAATAATCCACAACTTGTTAAAATTTTTTTATTTTTTTATTAACACCGTAACAAGCACGCTGTTGAACGCTCAATTAATATATTTGTTTTCAATTAATCAATTATAGTAATTTATAATACTAAAAATGAAAAAAAATTTTGATAAATTTAGATAGAAAAATTATTAAACTTTTATATAATATCAAGTTTTCAATGTTAATAACTTAGCTATATATAAAATTTTTCTAATCATAAAAATATAGATTAAATTTTTTTTTCTAATTTAAATCAAATAATTTTTGTTATTTTTATTTTTCTAAAAATATAAAAAATTGTGTTAATTTCGATTTCACAGATCATATATCTACAATACATCGAAAATATCAAAACATGTTAGATAAATAAAAATAATAGAAAAAAAAAAAAAAGCAAACATGGTAGCATAAAAATAAAAACTAGTATATTTCTCTCGAGACTTAAAAACTCTCTAGGTTGGTAACCTCTTGAGAATGCTTTTCTATTTTTTATTTTTTTTTTTTTATTCCATCGCATATACTTTTTAGCTTATTTTTTTAATATTTTTGTGATTTAAAAAACAAAACAATGCATGACAATTCTCACAATAAACTCTGACAATATTCCAAGAATAATTTTAAAATACATTTTTAACAAATCAAAGAAATAATTTTTTTTCTTTTGTAAATTCACAAGCTGCGATTACTATATTAATCTGCACAATTAATAGAATGACAAATCAAAAATACAGTTTGTATACTGCAAAGCTCAAAACAATTAGTAAAATAAAAAACCAAAGCTTTATATAAAAAAATAAAATTAACAAATTAGAACAATGATTTACTGTTTGAATTTTTCGATCGCGTGCACACTCAAATTATTTAAAAAAAATAAAATAAATTAAGACACCAAATTATCTTTCCAGTAGATTTATAAACTGTGAAATACAATTGCATGAAAATATATATTTATAAAGTGCATAAACATTGTATTATGTGTCTGTTTTGATAATGAAAATGCAAGAAAGATTATGGTAGATATATGCGTGATGCAATACGATCATCATTTCTATTATTTTCTAACAACAAAACCAAATACAAAACAGTAAAATGAAACCTCTAACCCATCTTTGTCTTCATATATATGTACACAAATAAATTCAACCCACAATCGTATGCTTTGCTCATTCACATATATACAAACATACATCCTCTCAATCCTTATATTACAATGTGAAAATCTTGTTTGAATTATTGCTACAATTTCAAACAATCAAGCCCAGGGGGCAAATTCCAACCTAAGTGTATGTTATTTTAGGATTCTATATACTGTATTGTAAACCTTTATGTTTTCAAGAAGCAAAAATAATGATACTTAAAAGAGAAGTAGGATATATGCCTTAATTTAACAAGAGCCAATCGTGTTTATTTATTTTATTCTTTTTTAATTAATTAATTAATTAACTAACTAATTAGGCAATTTATTTATTTATTTGTTCCAATTATATACCTAATATTTATTGACCTGAATTGTTTTTTATTTTATATGAAAATTGAACTCTATATTTCTCTTATTTTATAAGAAGAATAACGACTCTCTATTATTTATTTTTTTTTGTAATAAAAAATTTGATTATATATACATAAATATTTATTTAAATTCAAGTTTTTATTTGTAAATTTATATTTTGTTATTTTTTTTTTTTGAATTTATATTGAGGAAAATTTAGTAAAAGTAATGGAGCAAGTGAGAGAAAGTTTTATTCTAAAGACGTGACATCTATTTTTTATTTTTAATTTCTTCAAAATCTCGATAACTTGACATTTTTTTTTTTTATTTTCTTTTCTGGTATATTGTCATTATAATTATTATTATTTTTTGATATTCCTATATGTTGTATTTGAGTTTTTTTTAGGTCAAAAAAATGTTAAAAATAACTATACAGTTTAACTTAGTGTATACCGTTAAGAAAAACATAATAATGATAATTTTTATTTTTTTTGTGAAAAATTTATAATACTTGGTATTGAGGAAAATGAATTTTCGGAATGACATGAATAGAAAATTCTGATGAAATTTTAATGTTTTAAAAAGTGGCAAAATAAAAAAAGAAAGAAAAAAACATCAAAGAAAACAGAAAAGTTTTTAATAATAGATTTAAAAAAAGAGGATTTAGGTAAAAATAAAAAAGGGGTGAATTTTAATTATGATGTCATATTTGATAGAAAGATGAAGCTGTTTATTTCTTTTTTCGTTTATATCATGTGTGCTAAATTTATTTTCAGCAAGTAAAACATCAATAGCAAATTTTCCTGAAATAAATTTATCGTAAATTTTGATTGTTTACGTTTAAGATGGCACGAGGGGGGATTATATATTTGGATTAAATAATACGCATCATAAAAAGACTCAAAAATCTGGCTTCAATATAATCATGAATGATTTATTTGAAAAAAAAATTTTTTGTTTATTATTTTTAACTAAAAATAAATTATGAAAAAAAGGAAAAATAATGTAGAACAAATAAAATTTATAACAAGTGATGAATTTTAAATTTGACGCAAAATTATATGATTTACAGTAGCCATTTATCCATATCATTTGAAGTCACGCAATTGAAATACTAAAAATAAATAAATAAACAAATAAATAAACACACAAACACGCTTCTTTCACATTGTCATCACGTGACACAAAAAAGCTCTACGCAAAAAAAAAATTAAATATGTAACTTTAAAACGGCCCCAGCAAAAAGTTGCTCGATATAAGCATATGAAAATGGAAAAAAAAAAGATTTCATAAAACACAAAAACAATACAAGAAAGATGATATATAAAAAAAAGAAAAAATTAGCTCACTGATAACATTATTATTATTTTTTATTTTTTTACACGACCTATTTCAAATTGAAAAGCTTTCGTAACCTCATTTTGTTATAGTTATAGTGACACCAGTCCATCCATCCATCCGGTAAAGAAAAAAAAAAAAAAGCTCGATAATAAATTCAAAAATAAATATATAATATAAAATTTAAAATAAAAAATAAAGCGTAAAACATTTTTTTCATTAAAATCACAAAAAATCAGACTTAAAAAAAAAGCGAATAAACACAATAACAAAAATAGTACCTTTATTATTGACATTTGATGAACTCCAAGATTGAAAAAAAGAATAAAAAAAGCTTTTGTCAGTTACCTGTAAGCACAAATATTTTAATTGAAAAAAAAATAAATATAAACAAATCCGTTTTTTACAATTTTTTTTTTTGCCGCGTTATAATTTAATTAGTCAATTATTTTTATAAATTTACTTCCGACTCTGTTGTTGTTGCCGCACTGTTCAACGTGTGTAATGCTACTTTTAAACGCGGCAAATATACTGAATATATTCTCTAACAAATGATGCTTCATGCACAATAAAGCTCTGCAAGCGCCTCTATTGAATTCACGAAAAACTATGATATATTAACGAATCGCATGCGCAAATTTTATCCCTTCTTCGATAATACTATTGTAAAAAGAAAATATAAAAAAAAGCTCTGTTCTACGACGTGGATTAAAGCTTTATTCTAAAAATTGTGGGGATACTTTGATAGTCTAAGCATGTTGATAATGTCATCATGAGATTTTTCATGTTTGAATACTAATGAATAAATGGAAAATGAAATTTTTCAAAAATGTTTTAGTAAGCATATTAAATAGATTTATCATCCTTAAATATTTTTTGTTTTCGTGCTTTATAAAACATCAATTAAATAGATCAGATTGTAATGTCATAGCCAATCCTAGTCGCAGCTTATTAAATCGTCATTTAAGAATATATATATAGTTAAATGACGATGACACGGAAATAAATAAAAAAAAAAACAGAATAATAAGTTTTCCTTTTTTTACGACTCAACGTGATGTTTTATTTTTTTATTTTTTTCTATATCGTTGAAACTTTTGCCTTTGTTATGGAGATAGACTTTTTGACCCTCTTTTCTTTTTTTTTTTTCTTTTTTTTTTGATAACTCCCACCTTAATTCTCCTGTCTTCGATCGTCAAGTTTGAGATAAGACGACGATGATAACCCACCAAGTATCTTTTACGACGTTTTTTTTTTTTCATTACTTTTAATTCATCGCAAAATGACATTCTTTATTTTTTTATTGTATTTTTTATACTTGTAATATCTTGTTGTTGAAAGTTACGATGATGGTAGTAACGAAAAAAAAATTTTTTTTTACGTAAAAAGTTAATACAAGAAAAATAATTTATTATTCCTGTTAAAAAAAAGTTGTAAAAATTATTTTAATATTATAGAAGAATTTTAATGAGCAATTTTTTGATAAAATTATATAATTTTATTTTTTTTAGTAATTTTAATAATATATAAAAAAATAATATTCGTATGATATATAACTTTTTATTTTTTTATTTTCTATAACAAGCTTTTAAAAATTTTAATAAACATTGGATTGAATAAAAAATAGTTAGCTAACTTTATAATGTAGTATGTTTACGACTTTTGATATGGGATTCCTCAAAATTTTACATAATTATTATGAAAATTTATACTTTTTAAATGACAATTCTAAAAAGTTTACATTTACAAAGTGTTAATTTTAAAACAAATGAAAATACAATAATAGTTGATAAAAAAATGATTTATATTATTTATTTTTCATCTGTGAATTGAAAAATAAAAAATATATTTTATAACTTTTTTTTATACATTGTTGACAAAAATATTTTTCAAGCCACAATTGTAAACACGAATATATTGAATTTATCCACGATGAAAAAGCAAATAATATTGTTATGAAAATTGAAATAAATTTAATTTATATTCACACATTTGGGTACCAATGCAATTCGATAAAACAAATTAACAAAAATCCAAAACTAGGCTACCAAAATGGCCTATTTAATACAAACCAAACAAGCACACGTATTTAATAATATTTAAAGCTTTTTTCATTAAATAAATTTAACACAAATTAATTAGTTAAATGGCTATGTGAATTTCGAAAATCAAACTTTAAAAATAAATATATCAAAAGCCAGGTAAAAGTAAAAATTTATAGTTACAAATAAAACAACTTTTGCTGCATTGGAAATAGTATATGTGCTTACTCACATTTTAATAAAAAAAAAAAAAGCTTGAAAAGAAGAAAAATAAAAAAAAAAAAAACGCGAACCAAAGATGTTTTGTATCAATGACCTTCTTTTTCATATATTCCCATTTTTTATATTTTTTTTTTATGCAAATGTATATTACTAAAGTTTGAAAGATTGATTGATAAACACAACTCATATGTTTTATTATTTTTTGATTGATCAAAATTTACAAAAAAAAAAAATATATAAACAGATGGTTTTTTTATTTAAAAAAAAAAGCTGAAGTAAATAAAACTTTTACATGATATTAAATTCAAATATATTTATAACAAAATCACTAGTGTAAAGTTTACTTTGAACTGGTTTTATTTGCTTGATTAATAAGTAATGATATGTAAGTGAAAAATTTTTTTTTTTATTACTAAACACTGTAATATGTTTGTTGATGTATGAAAATTTTAAATACAAAGAGTTTATTTCCGGATTTGTTGAAGAAGTATTTATACTCTGAAGTTATATATATATGTGTATATTTAACAACGTATATATTACATATTAATAAAGTTTGTATAACTACATGGTCATATAGAAGTTGAGTATGCTAAAATTATATATTATGAATACGCAAGTGGATAAAACCAAGTTCTGTTCTTGATGTGTTAGTTATCACGATTTTAATACCATAAATTATTCAATTGTCACATAGTTTTTTTTTTACATTTACATGGTATATAAATTCTTGAATTCACATGTCAATGATAGGAATAAATTTTTTAAATATTTTAATATTTAATAAAGCTGTTTATCAAACACTAGTTTCTCAGTGAGCTTTAGGTTTTACATATCATCGCAATGATAACTTATAAATTGTTTTATAAACAAAACAGAAAACTTGTTGGTAAAATTTTATTTCCAGATGAATTAAATTGAAAAATTAATATGTTTAATTGGTCATGTGATTTATTGTCACAAATAAATTTTATCTTTGGTTTAATAATGTCCAACAAATAAATATTTTTGTTTATAAATTACCAATTTAAGCGAGTTTATTTGTGCTAGGGATGATCTAGTTTATTTATTTATTTCAATTTTTTAAATATTTAGTTAAATATTTTCAAGTATTCATCAAAGCACATTAAAAAAGCTTGAGAAAATTTTCTATTTAAAATTAATAGCAGTAATTTGTTTGTACCAATTAACAAGTAATTAAATGTAGGATAAATTATTTTGTAAAACCTCAAATTAATCGGTCAAACTTTATCCAAATTAAATGATGAAAAAATACATAAACTATTTATATATAAATTACTGAAATTAATCAAAACAAAGTTTAAAACATTTAAAGTTTAATTCAAGTTTAGTATGAAATACGTCCAGTGATTTTGTCAATTTCACTTTGGATATAAATTCTCTGGTCTTTATGTGAACAAGAAATCTTTTTTGTTACACAAATATAAACATAAAAAATATATAGATAGATGTGTACAGAAGTCTACTGAAGGGACAATCTCAAACACGATCTCAAATAAACACACAAAAACGTGAGTTGTTACGTGCATAAAAAATACAATAAAAAATAAACATAGAAAAACATAAAAAAAAATCTTGTCACGTACATTTGACTCATCAACAGAAATTGCACGAAAAAGCCACTTCATTTGTTTCACTTTTAATCCAGCAAGAAAATCTTTAACTTTTTTTGTTTCTATTTATTATTTTAACTTGGATAAAATGCAATTGGTATGCAAAATTGAAAATACTTTGCATTTATTACTCATATTAAATTTTTAAGTGTTGTATTGCTCACCAACATTATTTTAAATATTCCAAACACGTTAAATATCATAAATAAAAATAAAAAACTACCATTATGTTTTTCTCTAAAATAATAATAATTATTATTAAAAGTTTGGTAATTTTATTTCATAAAAAAGAACAATAATTATTGTCTTTTAATTTGATTATATATTTTTTTTTTTTTTATTATGTATCGGAAAAGAAAATATATAGGAGAATTTTATGAAATGAAATTTATTACTTGAACTATAATGACAATAATAAAAAATAACTCAATTATTAGAATGACATGTTTTATCATTTTCGTAACTTTCAAAGTTATAAATTACTAATTGTGATAAATGTATCTTTGTTTTTATTTTATTGTATTTTTTATCAAACCATTACTCATCAATAATGTTCTTTAATTGCATTTTTTTAACTATAAATTTTTTCTATATGTATTATGATGCTTATAATTAAAATTTATATTTAATCTGCTTTTGGTAAATAAAAAAAAAAAAAAATGATATATAAAAAACCGAGAAATAAACCATTTAAGGAAACATAATAAAATTGCATAAATTTTTTTTTTTTTTATTAAATTCATTTTTATTAATAATTTTCCATTAAAAAATATAGATAAACAAATTTATTATAGCAATAATTTTTTTTTCATTTAAATTAAAATTGAAAAATTTATCGTCTATTTTGATTATTTATATTTTATTGAGAATAATCATTTCAGTATGTAAAGGACTTTGATAGTATTTTTTAAGTGAAAATATCGACGTTTAGTCAGCCTTGCTGATAAATGGAATTCGTTTTATTTTTTTTTTCCCATACATAATGTTTGCTTTTATCTATGTTAAAACCACGAAATAATACAATTTTCATTGTGGCCGGTGAAGAATGATAATACATATCAAAATTCAATAGACAATAAACAATAAATTCTTATTAAATTAATTAAAAAACAAAAAAAAGCATTTATACATTTTTTATTTTACATTTCTATTATTAAATTTAATATAAAACAATTGAAATTAAAAAAAAATAGAAATATACTTTTAAATTAATTAATCGAAAGCAAAAAAAAATGAATATATTATATAAATTAAAATTACATTAACTAATTAAGTGCAAATTTACATAGTAGAAAGCTCGAATCAATCAAAAAAAAAAAAAGAAAAAAATATTATTATTACAATTTCTATCCCCAAGCTTTTTTATTAATTTTATTTTTTATATTGTCAACGAAAATTCATAATAAATATTAAATTTTTATATTATCATTTTATCTTCATTATTATGACAACAATTATTTATCACATAAAAGCTCAACGGTAAAACAAAAGCATCATTCATTATAAAATTTTTAATATCAAAAAAATGTAATAATAAATTTTTTCACAACTTTGATAAATTTTTAAAATAAATAAATAAATATTTAATTATTGTTAAAATAAAATCTACGGAGTAAATAATGATGTTTATTTAAAAAATAAAAAATAAAAACTTTTTCATTTTTTAAATAACACGGTAATGTAAAAAAATTCACAAATTAAATATTCAAATTTATAATTAAATCAAATATTCGCATTATTTGATAAACACATTGATAGTTATAATTGACATGATTGTTGTATAACTTGAAATTTATATACAACAAGAAATGTCAACCTTGATTAAGCTGATTTAGGAAAATGGTGGTATTTCATCGGATATACAACAAAAGTAACCGCTATATCTAATTAAACATTATATTGACGTCAATACTAAACTTGAATTGAAAATTCGAAAAAAATTAATTAATTGAATACGATAATAATAATTATTATCTATCAAAATTTATACCGTAGATAGAATTCATTTAAACTAATTTAATAAAGATTATTATTATTATTTTAATCTAATTATTATAATTAAACAATGCGTTAAAATTTTCAGTATATATTATGTATTTTTGTTACTACATCATCATTGTACATTATTATACTTAAAAAAACATATTATTCAACTGAAAACTACGAAATTTATTGGGGTAGATATTATTATTGTGAATTCATTGTTTCAATATCTTTTATTTGAATGTCCAGAGTAAATAATACAACAGATGAACTTGACAACAAGTATATAAAATGTAATTCAATAGATTTATAAACAGAAATTGATATTACGTCATGTCAAATGAATTTATTTCAATTGAAAAAAAATATAATGAAAAGAATAAATGTCCTTGAAGGGTAGGGTAGAGGAAAAATTAAAAACTAAACTTCTTTTTTTTTTGCTAACGAATAGTGGATGTTGGTAGAGAAGAAATATTTTTTTAAAAAAGAGCTTTTTTTAGTGTTTATTTTTGAATAACTTTTATGATATGGATTCATATAGAAAATGGCCTAGTTTAGTGAATAAATAGGTTGAATATATGCAATGTGTATCGGTGAAAATACAATTTATACATATACACTAATCTAAAAGCCAAAAAAAATCATTGAATAATAGTTTATGGATTTTTTTTTCGAAAAATATGTTAAGGTAAAATTTTTGGCACTCGTAAATTGGCACAATTTTTCATTGTTAAATTGGCTATTTCAATATTATTATGTAATTACTATTTTAAAATTAATTACATTCATTTACTATGAATTCAAGATATTTGAAAAAACAATTTGATGCATTAGCCAACAATTTTTTCTTTCTTTTTAGAGCAAAAAGAAAAAAAAAAAGCTTTTATAACAGAAAGTTTTATTTTTTTAAAACTTTAAGTTTCATTCCTTTTTAATTGCTTAAAAAACATTGTAAAATATAAATTAAAAAAAAAAAAAAAAAAAAAGGGGGTAAATTTACAAGCACTTTAGTCTTCGAGTGAAACAAAGATTTAAAGGTAAACTAGAAAGGAGATATATCAACACTAGTATAGAGCTTTACACTCGGGGTCAGAAGAAATGACCCCACTCGAGTTCTATCAAGTAATTCACCTATCTTTGAAATTACCCTTCAAAATAGCTCTTCAAAACAACAACACAAATTTTCAACAATGAAAATACAACAAACTTTAAACTATATATGTCTAAATTATTCTCTCTCTTTCTCTTTCTATACCAACAACACTTTTAAACAAATAAACAAACCATAAGAGTTTAACTTTTTTTTAAAAAACAAACAGCATTGATTTGACAAGAAAAATAAAAATTTAAACAACAAACTTGATCTTTTTAAAACAATAAAATAAAAAAAATCAATACTACGACTTTTAATTACAATTAGTATTAAATGAAAAACGAAAAAACTACTAATTTATAGACAAACAACAAAATTAGCTAATTGTTAATAAAAACATCAAAGTAAAAAAAAAAAAATATAATTAAACGACTTATTTATTAAATAAAACAAATAAAAAATAATAGTAATTACACAAAGATAAAATAAACGGAATAATAATGTCAACAACAACAAAAATAACAATTAAATTGAAAAAATTAAATTCAATTTTTATTTATTTAATTTATTTATCATTTCAGCTACAACAAACATGGTTTTTTTTTAAATTAGTTAAAATAATTATTGTTAGTTTTTTAAATTTCTTACTTGAAGAAAATAATTGCCAAGAGTAAAAAATAAATATGAGGGATGATAATATATGACTTACCATTCGTGAAGCGCATGAGGAGTTGACCCCTTGTTGGGACGGGTTGATTGACCCTCGCGCGACAACACTGCACTATCGATTCTTTGGTCCACGTGGTTTGCCATTTCTATTCACCCTCTTTCATCCACAAATATCATATCTGAATTTACCAATATTCATTTCTTTTCTCACTATTATTGTTATTATTATTTATTATTTATTTAATTTCAATAATGATTGATTGTCTGTGATTATTTATTTTCAATAATGATTCATATCTGACAGTTACAATGTTTTTTTTTAGACAGAAAAAATATATTGAAGATATCTAATTTATAGAAAATAATGTTGGATAATATTAGTTTTCTTCTAGCTATTTTCACACAGATAAATATTTTTCATTGATTAATTAGAAATATCAATTTAAATTAATTTACAAATTAGTTTTTTTGGCGCCACTTGAAGAATTGTTTCTATTTATTTTTTCATTTGTAGTTTTTCGGTTTTAACTATTAATATTTATACTATCAATGATTTTTTAATTCATTTTATTTTAAATTGTTTATTTTTTTATTTGATTTATTAATTTATAGTCAATAACAATTATAGACTTGAGCACTTGAAATGCTAACGACCGACTGCAAGCTTTTTCGTGAGTTTCATATTACTCGTAACTATTCGGTAATTTTCGTGTAATATTTTCTATTTTCTTCAAACCAATTGAGCTTTTTTTACTACGGAAAAACTTCACATACTTTTTTCATATAAAAAAAAAATTATCAATGGTTAATTTTAAAAATTTGACAAAAGTTTATACATGAGCTTTTTTGTTTCATTTTACAAAAAATTAAAACTGCTCAATTTAATTTTTTTTTTTGTTAAGTTAATTATTAAAATAATTTAAATAAGGATCATATAAACTAATGAGTAAAATTTAAACAAATGATAAATTTAATTCAATTTAATTCACACATATATAAACTGCATATCTAAATTTAAAGTTTTGTTTTATTATTTTTATCATTATTAAATTAAATAAGTAAAATTGTATAAATTGAAATGTTAGAAGGATTTGTGGTTTATGTGGCTCTATGTATCTACTATCTAGAATAATTTCCCGTGTGGTAAAGGCCACCATTCACACAAAATGTCCTTTTATGTTCATTTGGCGAATATCTGGGGAAAAAGGATTTTAAAAGGTCTCCTGAGAATCCAACTGCCACGCGTCAACGAATCCTCATACTTTTTTATTATCCTTAATTCTATACACTCGATTTACTATAAAAAATCATTATAAAAAAAGTAAAATAAATATAAAATTCACTAAATTCAACAGCCAGCTATTAAATTCATTTTATCAAGAGCAAAATTAGCTTTAACATTATTTTTTATTTCAATTTTTAATTACATTTGTTGTTAGTAACAAATAAATTCAAATTATTTAATCTATCATTGATTTATCAGCATTATTATTATTTAAATTTTTGTAGGATAAAAAAATATAATAGTGATAAAAAAAGATAAGTTTATTGGAAAATATAAATGATGAGTGATTGATAGACATTGGCAAAATGCCCGTAGCTTCAATTTACCTGACCCCATTGATTTATCTTCAATTTGCCAAAAATAGTATCGTTAATTACTCCCACCTTTTGAACTATCAATAAATTTTTTTAAAAATCTTTTATTTTGCTTTCTTCATTTAGCCAAGAGTATAATAAATTTTGATAAAAAAAATCGCACACGTCAATTGTGAAAAAAAATATATTGTAAAGTTTAATTATTTAAAAATTAAAATAATTTATATATTTTTATTTGTTATGATAACAAATTTATTATTCTTATCACACTTGTTTTTTAAAAATAACAAGCTGATTAGAATATTAAATTAAATTAAAGAAAAAACATGACGTTTATTTTTTTATTTTGTTTTATTTTGCTTTGTTGATAATAAAACGAAAACAAGAGATATACAGTGAAAAAAAAATGAGTTATAGAATGATGATGATGATAATGATAATAATAATAATAAATTTTATGTGTAGTCACGTTTTAAGAGACAAGAGTTTTCACATTACCTAACAAGAAAGCTCTAATAATAAAATTGTAAAAATGTTTTGTTTTTTTAGTTTACTTCTATCGATCACATGAAACTAGATAAATGTTTATTATTTTTTAAATACTCAAAAAATTTAATCACAATATTTCAATGATGTTTTTAATTATTTTCTTTATCATAAAATTCATCATTTCATTACTTTTTTTCTTTCTTTCAAACATTTAATTCAACTCTCACACTTAATTTATAAACATATTGACGAAATTTTACTTATATTAAAATATAGACAAAAAATCATTGTCAAATTTTTTTACAAACTCACTAAAAAGATTAATTATTTATCTTTTTTTTTCATATTTTTTTTTATATTCACAATGCACTATATTAAATATTTATTATACATTACAAATAATGATTAATTTAATTTCTAACATTTAATTTGAATTACTTGAAATCTATTGGGTTTTTCTTTTTTGAATTTTTTTTTTTCTTTTTGCTGACGCGCATTGAGGTGAATTATCAGGTGTTAAATAAATAATTTTTTTATTAAATTTCAAATTATTAATAACAAGTCAAACTATTAATAAAATAAATTATTTTTTAGCAAATATTTTAACTGTTAATTTTTAAATAATAAAAAAAATAAAGAAATTTCAAATTAAATGATCGATTTTTTTGTTTGGTTATGATTATCATAGGCATTTCAAAATAATTAATTAATGGTACTACAAAAAGCAAAAATAGTTATTTGAAAAGACTGTTGAAAAATAAAAATTAATAATAATGAAAAAAGTTAATTATTATTATTAGTTTGATCACAAGTTAATATTGATTTGAATTATTTTTAAAATGTGTAATATTTTAAGGATTTAAAACTATTTACAAAGCAAATTTAGATGTTTTTTTTTTCTTCAAATTTGTGCGATTTGCAGGTATTATTTAATATTTTTATCAACAGTAAACCTATCGTGAAAAAAAAAACCAAAAAATAGAAAGAAATATTAGATTTCTTTTGAATTAGGTGTTCTGTTAAAATAATTTTATCGAAATTCATTTCATTTCATTTTTTATGAGCCAGTTTTTTTTTTATTATTTCATTTCACTGATTTATGAGACTCAGTTGATCACATTTTGAAAAAAAACCTCAGGTATACAAGATTATTATTTCACATACTCACACATGATTTAAAAAATAACAAAAAAAAATAAACAGAATATTAAAAAATATTAATTTCCATAAAAATATAATTACTCTTGTATTATTTATTTATTTATTTTATTTTTCATTTTTTCTTTTAGCCAAAATTTTTTTGAAATATTTTTTTAATTAAAAAATCATCAGTACCCTTTTCAATCTTCAAAATTGAATGTTTTCTTTTTTTCATTTTTCAATATCATTTTTGTACCTATAAAGGTAATTTATTTTCGAAAAATTTTATTTCATATTTATCTGAACTATTATTACTTTATATTTCATTCCAAATGTATTCGAAATATCAATTATTTGTTTCTTTATTCACTTTTTTACAGTTATTGGTATTTTAGTTATCATTAATTTTTTTTTTTTCTTTACAATTAAACGATCTTTTTGTCGTTGACTGATTTATAAAAAATGTGTCCCGTAAGTACCTATTAGACAGTTTTAAAAAGTCCAAATTTATATGTATATAATTATCATATTAATTAAATTCATATCAAAGAAAAAGAAAAACTTATTCTTAAATTTTCTAATATGAATTAAATTATTTTCTTCTAGTAAACACGTGATTACATTTGTTGTTGTTTTTTTTTTTGTTTTTTATTTTTTTTTTTATCTAGTCATTATTCTATAGATTTATATTTTCATAAATCTTATAACATGGTACTTTGTTAATTTAATTATTTACGTTTATTATTTTAAAATTTAATTTTCTAATTAAGGAGAAAAAAAAAAAGTAGTGTCATTTTAATATACGTCATTAATGTGAAAAAATAAAATAATAAACTCAACAAAGTGATCAAAGTATTTACAAATTTTTTTCTTCAATAACTTTAACATTGAAAACGGTATGGCTTATCAATATGTTTACTCCAGATATGTACATACGTTAATCGAAAAAAAAATTATATTTAAAGTGCCATGAATAATGACAATCACCAAGAGTTTAAAAATGATAAAATAAAAAAGATATTAAAGAAAATAAATAAAAGAAAATTATACTTGTCTTTTATTTTTTTTTCTTTTTATATTCTTCATTTATCATTTATTTATTCACCATTATTTTCATCAAATTTTATATCGTAAAAAGATAAACATAATTTATTGTCTTATAAAGAAAAAAAAATAAAATAAATAAAAACTAGAATTGTTAATTTACTCAACAAATTGCTTATAATTAAAATTTTTCAATTAAAAAATAATATGAAATATATTTTTTTATATAAATAAATCTTATTATGTCTCAATGTCTATAAATAATTACGATAAAATTTTATCTATCAAAGGCGACTAAAAGTTTATAACTTAATAAATAAATTAAGCATATTTTTTATAACTCATGCAAACATGATGATTATTATTTTTTTGTGTTTTAATAATTTTATATTTTTTTATATATATTTTTGTTTGTTTTTTAAATTATTTCAATTAATAAAACCAGTTTATTTTAATTTTGACATGTCAACTGGTATTCTAATAATTAAATTAAAAAGTCATCATGATCATTGCCCATTATTATCTAACATGTTATTTAATTTTCATTTTTTTCTTTTATATTTTTACTATTACATTTAATATTTATTTATTATTATGGGTTTTTTTTTTATTATTTTAAACTCGGTTATTAGGCTGGGCCCGAGAAAACTTTTCGATATCCATTTGCATAAATACAACAAAAAATATTATTTCACAACTTTTTTTTTTTGCTTTTCTTTTTTGTAGTATTTTTTTGTCATTTATGTGTTAATTTTATAGTTTTTTTTTTTTCTTTTCATTTTTTTTTTTTTTTGAATATTTAATTAGCTTACAATAAAATGCTACGGGAAATCATATCACTCGATTCGGTGCCCATGCTCACAGACGAAGCTTTTTTATTATAAAAAAAAAAAAAAAAAAAGAAAAGCTTCAAATTTACACACATACAAAAAAAAAAAAGAAAAAAAAACTGCATTAAACCCCTTTGCAAAAGAAAAAGAAATATCCGTTTCAAGGATTTCCAAAAAAAAGGGGTGCAACACATTGTTTGTTTTTTTAAATATTTTTTTTTTGTGTTTTCTTTAATTTTATTATATTTTTTTTTCCTTTTTTCAATTTTTAGTATGTTTTTTGTTTTTTTTTTTTGTATCTTTCTTATTTTTTTTTTGTTGATTTTCTTTTTTTTATTCTTGTACTTGTTTTTAAATGGTAATTTTTGTTTATTTATTTTGAATTTTGTTTTAATGGATTATTAATTATCGACCACAAAAGCATTGTAATAATATAATTTATGAAAATGTAGTCAATTATTTTAGGGTCACACAGTTGTGTAAAGCGTAACACTTGCAATATGTTGATTAGCCATAACTTCAACAATTGCGTCCCTTATTCCATAACAAAATGTACAACCAAATGGATTTGTTGTGTTTGTTGATGATGCGCGATTTAGTACAACTGGACGTGAGCTTGCTTTAAGTTGTTCACTCACTTTGTCCCATTTTGTGTAGGCAGTAATCTAAAAATATATATTCAAAATTAGATCATTGACGCTTGGAATTCTATTATATTTATTCAAACAAACATGCTAAAGTCTTTAATAGAATATAAACACTCACAGTGATTGGAGTTGGACTAACGTCAATTAGTTTTCCAGTATCAGAAGCACAATTTTCTGGTGGTAATGTCAGTGTAAATTCACAACGATGATACATATTGAAATTATAATGACCAGGATAATTTGTATGTAATACAAATTTTTTGACACATTGAGTTTTTGCATCAAATAAAATATCCTAAAAAAATAATACAAATAATTAATTATAAAATGAAAATATTTTTTTCATGAAAATTAAAAAAAGCTCAACTTACTAAACCAAGAGTAAAATAATTATAAAAAAAATCAGAACGTCTTGTTTTATCTCTTTTATGTGCATGAGGACTATGAATTCTCATTTTATCTTCAGCTTTATAAAAAACTCTTGATGGTGCACCCAAAGCACTCAATACATCCTCACAACTATCATCAAACCAAACCTCTTTAGTAAGATTATATTTTTTCGGTTCAAGTAAAACTCTCATTGCTGAACTTCCCTCAGTAAATAGGTGCAGTCTTAATCCTCGAGTTTTAACTTTATCTCTGACAACTTCAGCTTTTTCTAAATATAAATTATTATGATAGCAAACCTGTGAAAAATTAAAATTTTATTAATAACAAAAAAAAAAAGTAATAGCTTAATAGTTGAGTGATGATAATTATATAAATAATATACCAATGGTAAAGGTGGTGGTGGAGTTTTCAATGAATTTTCATCACTTCCAATAGCTCCTGAGCCCATACTACCAAAATAAATTGCTGTTTTAGCAACCAATGGTGATGTACCATTTGGAAATTGTAATGAGCCCAAACCATGAGCATAACCAGGTTGAAATTTTGATTCAATTGGAAAATAAAAGGATAAGCCTCGAAAATTTAACACAAAGACCTAAAAATATAATTAATAGATATCATTAAGTGTTTAGCTATTATAAACAGGTTAATTAATCAATTTTTTTTTTTACCTGTTTATCACTGTCATAAACACCTGGATGTGTTGCACCAAATGAATGTTCAATTTGTTCAATTGATGGTAAAACTTCTGGTGAATTAAATGGTAAACTGCAGTATTTCAATTTAACAGATTTCATATTATATATTTCAATGATCTTTAGCCTCTGTACAACTGGATCAAATATCAATCTTACACCATCATGGGGTAAATTTATAACTAGGTCTACTTCTAATGGGTTCTGAAATTGTAAAAAAATTAATTTTCTTTTCTTTTTCTGTTCAACTCTAACAGTTTTTTTTTTGATAAATATTTATTTTTCACTCACAGTATCACTGTAAAGTACTTGTACTCCTCTTATAATGCCCACTTGCGATTGTATAATTGATACAGATTGAGAAAAATGCATTCCTATAATGAAAAAGAAAAATTATTTTAAGCAATTTTTTATAAATCAAAGGATGTTTTTTTTTACTGATAAATATGTTATTTTTCAAAATATAAACATGATTGCATAAAATTAAAAAGAAAATTCCTAAAAAATTGGCAAAATTTCACAAAATAAAAAATAACAAAAAAAATTCGAAATTTTTCATTATATAATTATTAATTTTTAAAAGCCAAATAAGAACAAATAAATGATCATTAATTAAATAATTAAAAGATGAATAATTAGTGACAGAAAGAGAGAGAGAGAGAGAGAAACATAATTATCGTCACAGTCAGTGGTCAGAAAGTAAACACAACGCCGTTCATGGTGAAATTAAATTACACAAAAATTCACTATTACTCTTATGATGGAATAGAACAAAGAACACATATACAACATCACAAAAACAATAGAAACAAATTATAATTAAACACAAAAAAAATTATCATAATTCAATTTATTAACAATAACAAACAACTAAAATTAAAATTGTTTAAAATATAAATAACACTTTAAATTATTAGAGCAATAGTAAGAAATATTTTTGAACTTGCCTAAAATAAATTCCCATTGCTCACAACCAATGGATCTTTCAGGTACAACTTCAAGCTCCAGCATTATAATCAATTGTTAATCTTGTCTTAACTCGACCTTGCCCCTACCTCCAAAATAAAAAAATGAAACCCACACACACTGACAATATCAACAATAAATAAACAAAAATAAACAAATAAAAAATGGCTATGTACTCCAATAGATAAAAAAAAACAACAAACAAAACTCAAAAGCTCCAAAATTTAAAAACTTTTAAATTAATATTTCTTTGTTTTAATATATTAAATTATTTAATTAAATTAATTATTTAACTTCTTTTACACTTAAAAATTTGATCTTTTTTACAACACTGATACATTTATAAACACTTGTCACACACACGCACATACACAAACACCTAGAGAGAGAAACAACAATACGTTTTTGGCAGTGACGTTTTAAACAATAACACAAAGATGATAATATTATTTAATATTGAAAATAATAACAGCGTAAATAAAATTTATTTAATTATTATTTTTTTTTTCGTTTTGATATTAACTGTTGTTGTTTTTTTATTGTTTAAATAATAATATATAATGTTAATTAACTAATAAAATATGTAGTTTATAAACTGCGTTGTTTCTTTGTCTCTGGTGTTGCGCGACGTATATAAAAGCAGTCGTTCTTAGTGAACGACGGCCATATTGCCTTTTCAGAGTGTATCCCCGAGAAAAATAATATTTAACAGAGATAGAATGAGTGAAAAAGATAAATAGATTAATAAAAATAGGCTAAAGACAGAGACAAACGTAAGAAAATTACACACAGGCAAAATGAAAATAGTATAGTACACAACTACTATTAAGCTCACGCCTGGCAAACTGTCACTGAACAGCTGATTTTACCCCTACTTTGTACCCTGTCAATATTTCTCCTCTTATATTTCTTATTATTATTACTGGGTAAACTGGTGTACTCTGGTGTCTTGTCATCACATACACACCAACACTATCAACAAGTTATTTTTATCTATTTTTCTCCTCTCTCTCTCTTCTTCAATTAACCCCTTCTCTATTTTACTCTCTTATTCTCTCTAATTCACATGACACATGTAACACTTTGCAGACTGCATGTTTGCACTTTTTTTTTTTTAATTTTGAATTTATTTGTATTATTTTATATTGTCGATATGTCTATATTTTTTTTGTTGAATATTTTCTGAATGTTAAATCCATTTCGAACTTCGTATCATTGTGAGACGCATTTGATTAAAACGTCAAGGTTTATTATAAAGAAAGTTTGATATTTGTAAATTAATATTTTATAAATTCAAAAGCCTTTGTTTTATTTTTTCATTTATTTATTTTCTAATTACATACAACTAAATGAATAATTTCCAACTGAAAGAAATCATGAAATTAATAAAGCCAATTTTTATTTTGATACAATAAATAATGAGGTTATTAGGTTACTTGTTTTATGAACTTTTTTATAATTTATAAAACAAATGAATCATAAAAAAAAATATCTAAAAGTTAAATAGAATAATAAAAGTTCATTTTTAAAAATAGGAAATTCATTTGCCTATGTTCTTTGTTGTTAATTATTTACTTTTATAATTAAAAACAAAAAATAGGCGAATAAAATTATTAAATGAATTGAAATGTTAAATGTACATAGGTGACAATAATTAAATGTTAATAATTATTGTTAACACCTACGCAATTGCTCTTGTTACTTTATGTAATACTCAACAGTCAGTCATATTTATTTATGATTTTTTTTCATATTTATTCTCAGGTTTAGCCTTCATAAAAATCATTTGTAAATAGAAATTATCAATATATACATTGCATTTTATATTTACCAATTACGAATAATTTTTTTTTAGATTTTTAAAATTAACTTTGCGCTTGAATTTGATTTAATCATCTATCAGTAAGTAATTTTTATCATTTTTTTGCTTACCGATTTATGATAGTAGTCAAAGTGTTTGACAAAACGATTATTATTATTTCGATATTATATTATTATTGCGTGGAGTGTGAAAATTTTGTGACTCAAGTAAATCAGTCCTTTATTTTGGGCGATTAATTAACAAGTAAGTAGACACTCAATCAATAAGCATTAGTAAATATTATCTTTTCACTGTAATACAAAAAATCTTTTGTTTATTATTATTTAATTGTCAATAAATAGATATATAATTTCATTAAACAAAAACATAACCTCAACTAATATACATCTCATCTATTTTTTTTATAATGATTTGTTAGAGTAAAGTGTTATGTAATCAAAGTTTGACAATATGATTATTAATAATTTTTTCAATAATTACAGATTGATGGGTGTTGAAAAAACAGCTTGGCAAAAATTTAAGCCATACATATTATCAATAGTATTTCCAATCGTTTCTTCTTCATTGATCTACGCTGACTATCGTCACACAAAACTTTGGAAACAAAGTGTTACTGAGAAAGAAAATCAAAAACAATTGGCATAAATAAAAATAGTCAATATTAAAACTATTAAAAATGCCAGAACCTTTGTCATGGTATTGGAAACATCCAATGAGACCAGCACTTTTAAAAAATTGGGGAATTGCAATTTTCACAATGACAACATTTGGTTTAGTTGGTCATTGGTTTGATCGTAATGAGGATGAAAGAATGACTAAATTCAGAGACAAATCAACACTTTTTGGAAGAACATTAGCACCAGGTGAAAAACCATCTTGGTAAAATAATTATTAATTAAAATAAACAAGAAAAAAACATTTGTTAATGTAGAATGTATTTAAAAATTATTAAAAACTATCTACAATCATAGACTAATTGATCTTTTTATTTATTTTTTAATCATCTTATATATTCAGCAAACGTACCAGACGTTAGTTTACAATTATTACAATATTTAAATATTAATTACAAATTATAAATCAACGAAATATTCCAAATTTTTTAATTCCCTTGAGTGTTTTAATTTTTTGACAAATTTCATTTTTAAAATCATTTGAATGATTTTCTTTATTAATATTAATTGGTGTTAAATCGAAATCTTCAATTGGAATTTTTTGATTTGCTGAATTATATGCTTGTCGTTTTTTTTGTAACCATTCATCTGATTTTTCATTCCACAATGTTGTTTTACTATTACTTTGTAACTTTTTATTTATTTTTTGATTTTTATTATTTATTTTATTTAAACTACCATTATCTAAATCTAAATATGCTGTTGATTTATTGTCTTTTTTTTCATTATGATTATCAATTAAACCATAGTCTTGAAATATTGTACTTTCATCTTGTGATACAAGTATATTACCACTTATTCTTTTTAGTACTTTTTCATCTTCAAATATATTACTTAGTGGTCTTTCTAAAAAATTTTTTGGTCTTCTTTCACTTGATGATCTTGTAAATGCAGTTGGTTTTTTAAATATCTCGGGATTAAATTTTGTTGATGTTACAATAAATGATGAATCACCAATATCAGCTGATAGCGTTGAATCTAAATCATCATAACATATTTTTTGTTTATATTTTTTACGGAAACTTGCTTGTGAATGATAAACAGAGTGCTGATTTTTTAATGGTACATTTAATTCTGCAATGGGTAATTTTTTTTTTGGTGATGATGATGCAGTTGTTGTTGTTGATGATGGTGCTGATGCTAGTGATGCTACTGATGCTGCTGTTGTGGTCGTTGTTATTAATGAACTTTTTGAATTTGGAGGATTTTTTAGATCCAAGGATTTTTCAGATCCAAGTGAAATTAATGATTTAGCATTATCTTTTTTAATAATTCTTTCATGATAATATTTATCATCAATATTATCATTTTTCTGTTTTTTTAAATCATCATTTTTCACTTCAACTTTTAATACATCATTCTTTTTATTTTGTAAATCAATTGATTTAGTGTCAATTAATTTACAACGATTCATAAATAATTCAGCATTACGAATTTTTTCTCTTAATAATCTTTCAAGTATACGTAATTCTTTTTCTTTTTTAAATAATAATTTTTCTCTTTCAGCCAATATTAATTCTTTACTGTTTATTGCTGTTTCACGTTCACGTAATTCTTCAATTCTTTTTAACCAATTGGTTTTAAAAATATCTTCAGTAATTTGTTCTGGTTTTTGTCTTATTACTGTACAACCATTTTTCAAACCATGACAACAAAATTCATTACAATCATCTTCATTATTATCATTGTCATCATTAACAAGGCTTTCACCAAGTTCATCAATTGACATTAAACTACTTGTTCTTATTAATGGTTTGTTATTGTGTTCAATAAATTTTTCACTATTTTCATTAATAAATTCTGATTTTTTTAATGCTTCATTTGTAAATATTGGTCGTCTTAAATGCCAAGGTATTGGCACATCATAAATGGGTTCATTAATTGCATCAACTGTATCACAACTTTGTTCATTATATTTGTCTTCTTGAATTTCTACAATAATATTTTCATCATGCTCTAAAATATTATCATTAATTTTTTCACTTTGTTTTATATTTGTTTCTTTGTCTTCAACTTTATAAACATCAATTTCTTCAACAACATTAACTGAAACACTTGAAGTAACTGGAGCAACTGTTAAAGTTGTTTCTTTTTTTTTAACAAATTTTTTTGATGGACTTGACTTGACTTCACCAAATACTGGTAAATTAATTTCTTCATTTTTATTAACAATTGATTCGAAATCTTTAATTAAACTTATAACTGATATTTTTTTTTCAATATTATTATCATTTGTTTTTAATTTATTTGCAAATTTAACATCATCCATTTCATTATCATCGAGTTTATTAACTGGCATTGTAAATGTCTCAACACGATAACTTGGTTCCATGCTTTTTATTCCACCAAAATATTATTTTTCACAAATCAAATGTTTTTCCCTCAAAACAACATTATTATTTGAACACTGTTAATTGATGATAATCAATTTAACTTTATAACAATATTTTTGTTTATTTATTATAATGTTATTCATATTATTTTTTTTTTTATTTAATAACACACTTGAGCGTCTTGTAACGGTTGAAATTGCAAAAGCATCATTTAGAATATATAATAACAAAAAAGTAAAATAAGAAACCGACGCAGCAGCACAACTGCCACAGTAACCAGAGATAAATTCCAGTTTGAGATTTTAGATGAAAAGAAAAGTGGAAAGAAAGAATAAGAAGACGTAAAAATACATGATATTTGTCTTGAATACAACAGGTTGAATAAAGAAAGCAAGTAGCAGGTATCTGCTGATCTACCTGTGCTCCTCCCTCGTTTGCACCCCTTCCCCCAACATTTTTTTTTTTTTTTTCGGTTTTTTTATCCTCAACAAGACCCAATAATAAAATAAATACAATCAACATCTTCCTACCTGAAGCCACTAGAAGTCTATTCAATTCCAAGTTGAATGATTTATTTAATTTATAAAAACATTTCTATTTATTTACTTTGATTATTTGTTTAATAATTTTTTGGTAAATTTAATAATTAAAACGCTCATATTATTTAAAGTAAATTAATTTATTCTTTTAAATATTTTGTACAGAACCTTTTATTATTTTAACATCATCTGTTGGACGATCATTTTTATCAGTTTCAACTAAACCAATTCTTTTGACAATTTGCATACCTGAATGTATTCTACCTGTTGATGAAAAAAAAAAAAAAAAATGTTAATCATTTTACTAGCACTAGCTAAATTATTTGATTTATAATATTATTATTTTTTATTCTGCAAATTACCAAATATTGTGTGTTTGCCATCGAGCCATTGTGTTGGAGCCAATGTTATAAAAAATTGTGATCCATTGGTGTCTGGACCAGAGTTTGCCATTGAAAGAATTCCAGCACCTGTTAAAATTAAATTTAAATAGTTTATTAGATGAATAATTTAACTGATGATATTTTCACTAAAAAATATATAGTTTATTTTGTTTACCTGTGTGTTTTAAATCATCATGAATTTCATCATCAAAACATTCACCATAAATTGAGACACCACCTTTTCCAGTACCAGTTGGATCACCACCCTGAATCATAAAATCACGAATGATTCTGTGAAATTTTGTACCATTGTAGTAACCACGTCTTGCTAATTCAGCAAAATTTCTACATGTTATTGGTGCATGTTTCCAATAAAGTTCAATTTCCATTTCACCCATTCTAGAAGAAAATAATAGATAAAGTTAATTATTTAGAATTTAATAAAAATAAATTTAGTTAATTAATTCTTACGTTGTTTCAAATGTAACAAATGGTGGTTGCCAATGTTTATCTGGAATTCCAGAAATATTATTTGTTGCTACAACTGCCATTGTTTTTATTTACAATAATCACTGGTTATTAAATTATCTCTAACGTTATTTTTTTGTAGTTTTATTCGGCTTTTTTTAAATATTTTATACTGTTGTTAATTATCAAAGTGAAATTGCAAAGTATTTAATTGTTTATGTTTACAATTTTAATAGTAAAGTTTATGGAAAAATTATATTGTTATTTATTTTTGAGGTTATGTACTTATAGTATGTTTATAGCTCTTGATAATATAAATTTCTTTGATTATTATTATCAACATATTTTAAATTTGAAAAAAAATAGTCACAGAGTACTAAACTTTTGTTTTAGTTTAATTAGGCATGTTTTTAATCAAGTCTTAGAGCAAAAAAGTTAAAATATTCGAAGTTTTTAAATAAAAAATAATTGTTTAAGAGAAAAAAAAAAATCATCGTCATCGCTGGCTCATTGATATAAAAAAATTCTAAATTAATTGATAAACAAATTTTAGTTTATCTAACTTATTTTCCAACCAATTTAGTTTATTATTTTTTTACTTTAAATAATAACTAAGAAACTATCCAAAGTCTAAAATTATTAATGACGATAGATTCATTTTTTAATATGAGTTTTTTTTTATTTTTTCACCTGACTGATAAATTTATTTTTGTCACATACGATAAGAATAAAAAAAAATATATTTTTGGGTTTTAACGATTTTTGATCACTTAAACGGTGGCTGATAATTTTTACGTGCGTCATTAACGATATGAGGCATGTCAGTTAAATCAAATTTCCAAACATAATAAAATAAAAAAAAATATATTTCTGGCTTTTTGGAAAAAAGATAAAACTAGCTGACGTATTCTACCCTCAATACAGAAAATGATGACTCATTAGTCTATTAGTCAATAACCAACTGATAAGAATTTTAGTATAAAAAGAGGTGTTAAATAGCCCGAAAGTTTATGAGAAAAAAAAAATTGTCAGTAAGTGAAGTGCATTGTTGAAAACTGCAGAAAAATGGAGATAAAGCCATTCGTGATTTTACTATTATTTTTATTTGCTATTGCTGTTTTTGTTCATGGTAAGTAAAAAAAAAGAAAACAATTAACACTATTTTTTTTTATAACATTAAATTAATTATTTAATTTTTTTTTTCGTCAATTCAAATTCTAAACAGTAAATTTTTAATTCAATAAAAGATATCATAGTTTAATTGAGTAATAATACACATCAATTATTTAGTAATTTTTATTCTCATCATACTCAAATTTTATGGAAAATATATCGATACATAATTAATTATATGCATATATATATATTTTTTTTTTATTTGACAGGCAATCAACCGTTGTCTCCTGAAACAAATGTTTGTGATACACCTGCTTGTGTTCATGCTGGTAAGAAAAAAAATATTTTCATTATCAAACTATTCATTTAAGTTCAACAATAGTTTAAAAAAATAATATTTATTTTTAATCAATTTTTTTTTCTCGAATTAAATTCTCATTAAACATATGATTCAAAAATTAATAAAAATTTATATATATATATATATTTTTTTTTTTTCCGGATATTTAGCTTCTCGAATGTTAAAAATGATAGATCCAAGTATTGAGCCTTGTCATGATTTTTATCAGTTTTCCTGTGGAGGTTTTTTAAATTCTACCAAAGAAACTGATGGTTTAAGTCAAATACTAGAATTTCAAAAATTAGATGATGAATTTCTCGAGAATCTTCGACAAATACTCGAACAAGAGAGTGCAATTGATGATTTTAAATATTTGAAGCTTGCCAAGACGTTATACAAAGCTTGCGATAAATTTAATAGCTCGGAATTTTACAATTCGCTGAAGTCTAGCGGAGACTGGCCTGTTTTAAAAGGAAAGAAATGGAATGAAAGTGCATTTGATTTCAATAAAACAATATTCAATGTTGGTAATACATCTCAATGGAAAAATTATTTCTTTAAATTTCATTTATTTCCGGAAAATTCTTACATCGAAATGACGCCGTATCCATCTGCATTTAGTTTAGAAGAATTTATTGAAGGTCGTAATAATACTAGATTTGTTAAATATTTCAATGAAATTTCTGTATTTATTTCGAAAATGCGTAATCCGTATTATGACAATAAAGAAAAGAATGAAGATATTGAGAAAATGATTGCTTTTGAGATTGAGCTAGGTCGTTCAAGACTTTCAAAAGAACAAGAATTGAATTCAAGTTTTGATGCCGTTGAAATGACACTCAGTGATTTGAGCAAAAATTATTCTTTTTTTAATTGGCAAGAATACATCAATTATCATCGTGATTCTCCAGTTAACTCATCCACAATTATTATTATTCAAAATATTAGCTACCTCAAAAAATTACAACATTTGTTGAATTCAGAAGAAACAAAAACTATAGCTAACTATATTATGTGGACACACATATATAGTAATTCAAAATCAGCTTTATCAGCCTTTGACTGTACCAAGTTTATATTTGATAAACTTCCAATTGCAGTAGGAGCAATTTATGTTCAGTATCACAATCGTTCTGAGTTAACAAGTGCCCATAATAATCTTTTGAAAATAAGTTTAAATATCAAAGATAAATTTATTGAATTGATCAAAGAAGCTGATTGGATGGACGATGAAACCAAAAACAAATCTACAGAAAAGCTTGAATTATCTCACATTATTATTGGCTATCTAAATAAATTTACAAATAGTTCAAAAGTTGATGAATTTTTTAAAAATTTAGAGCTATTTGATGGTGAAAATGTTTATGATTCAATAGGAAGAATTGAATTATTTGAACGAAAATATATGTTGACATATAATAACGAAAATACATGGCCTATCATGGGATCTTTCAAGATTGAGAGTTCTCTTGCTTTTTGGCCTCCTTACAATTCTATAGGTATTTTTTTTTTTACATTGTACATAACAGTTTGTTAATTATACATATATGTATAACATTATTATATATATATAATGAAAATGCCATTAATTTATTCAGTGGTTCCATATGCAGTACTCAATAGTGACTTTTTCGATTTTGAACAACCAAATTACATAAATTACGCTGTTTGGGGATCAATAATAGGCCATGAAATTACTCATGGTTTTGATATAACTGGAAAAAATTTCGACGCAACTGGTCGCTTAAATGATGACTGGACAGCACTTTCGACAAAAAATTTTCATAACAAATCCAAATGCATCATCGAACAATATGAAAATTATACAGTTCCAGAAACTGGGTTAAAGGTTAACCATAATTGTTTATTATAATTTTTTTTGTTCTATAAGAATTTTTGTTTATTTTTTTTCTAGGTGAATGGACGTATTTCTCAAGGCGAAAACATCGCCGATAATGGTGGGTTGAAAGCTGCTTACAGAGCCTATGAAAAATTATTAAATATGGATAAACAACTACCCGGTTTGGTCTACACTCCGAAACAGTTGTTTTGGATAAGTCATGCGAATTTATGGTGTAAAAAAACTACACCGCAAGATATAGAATCATATATCAATGACGAACATGCACCAGTCAAATTTCGAATAAATGGACCTTTATCCAACAGTCTAGAGTTTGCAAAAGATTTTAATTGTCCATCTGGATCCAACATGAATCCAATTAAAAAGTGTTCTGTCTGGTAAAAAAACACATATAAATATATATTTTATTTATAGGTTTGAATAATCAGCAATAAGAATAATATTTGTAAAAAAAAAAATTAAATTTTACATTAATTTACATTATTAAATAATTGTCAAGAAAGACTAAAGAGCATCAAACAACAGTTCAACTCTTCGAGAATAACAATCAGCATCTTAATATTGTTGAGTAAAATATTTATGACATTCAATGTATGTTATTTAAAGCTGGTTGATTAAAATTTATGCAGCCTTGAAGCGACTAAAAATAATAATAATAAAATTAAAAATATGAATAAAAATGAAAAAAAGTTTTAAAAAATTATTCAAGTATAAATATTGAAAATTTTATTTGATACAAAACCTCGTTTTTGCCTGAAAGCTGTAGTTATAAAAAACAAATAAAAATTCCAGCTTTATTTTTTATCATTTTGTCACTAAAAAAATAAGTACATGCATGTCAATAAAAAAAAAAAAAAATAAGCGGAAGTATAAATTAAAACAATATTCATACGATAATAATAACAAAATAGAATAGCACGTGCCTCATAAATATTTGAAAATAATTCTCATTTTTTCTGTTATCAATTAACAATATCTTTTTACAAACTAATGTAATTTTTAAAATGATAATAACTAATGATGTCACAATACTAAAAATTAATTTATCCTAAACTGGAAACATTATTAGACGTTTTGTAACTTTAATAACATTCCCAAGACTTTTGAATGGAATGACAGCATTGTGTTCAAGTGCTGCTAGAGTTAAATCTAAAATAACATCAACATGTTGACTCATTGTTTTTTTTTCAAAATGTAAAGCATGATCAATAACACCAATTGATTTATGAATCGATGCTGTTAAAACACCATCTGATGCTATTGATCCACCAATTGCACCAGCTGCTCCTCCCAATAAAAAACCACCGAGTATAAATGATGATTTTTCTGATTTTTTCGTGATTTCTAATGCACGTTTTTCACTTCCATCAAGTGCTATGAGCATACCTTTTATTTGTCCATAACCAGGTATATTATCGTCAATAGTTTTCACATGTTTCCATAAATGTGCTGCATTTTTAAAACTTTTCCATGTTTGTCTTGCTTGTTTTGAATTACCAATTATATAAAAAAATGCCATTTTTCCTTGTGATAAAACTGGCAATGAATCCCAAATCGATGATGTTGTTGGCTCAACAAATATCATTGTATTAAATAGTAATAAACAATAAAACAAATACATGTTGATTGTGAATCTAATTTTATATCAATTTATCAACGTCTGATTTTATTTGTCAACTTTTTTTTAATTCACAGTTACACAATGATTAATTTTTATGTTTTAAAAAAAAACTAAAGATATTTATAAAACATGGATTTATATATAATTTCATGTTGAATAAATATTTACGTTTTAATTTTTTGGTTCACACCTGTAATGTCGTTTGAAATTAGCCTTGCGATAATTTTATTTATATTGATTTCGGGTAACACAATATATTTTCATACATATACACTTGTTTTTTTTTTTTTTCATCCAATGAATTATTCATCATTAATTATTTTTTATTTGCATTATTTTGAGGAATTAATTAAAAAATAATTGACAAAATTAAATTGCCATTATATAATTAAACTTTTATTTATATTTTTTGGCACAATAAACTCAATAAATTTATTGCAAGGCCACTTGAAAAAAATTAACTTATAATGATTGGTAAATACAATAAAACTAAATACCTAAAATATTAATTAAAACATTTTTAAGCATATTATTTCAGCTGAAAGAAAGTCAATGGATAAAAATAAAAATAAATTATGATCTTTTGTTATATTTTCATGTTGATAAATTTTGTATTAATAAATTTCAAGGATAGTATCGATTAAAGTCTTAAAAAATTAAGTATTTTGGTTCATTATATTTTTTTTTGAATGATAATTCATATTTATTCAAATTTTCAAACATACAATTATTATTTTTTCTTTATATATTGATTTATTAAACAATTTATTTATTAATAATAAATGAGTAGGCAAATTAACTTCAATTTTATACGAGAAGAAAAAAAAAATTTCATCATTATCTTTACCAGGCTCAGCGTTTCTTCAAGCCTATATTTAGATGCAGGTAATCTAAACTTAAGATAATGAATCATTTATCAAGCCTATGGTATTTCTTCACTGCTACTACTGCTGCTACTATTACCTTCACTATTAGCAGGCTCAGCATTTCTTACAGATCGTTTATTTTTTGTTTCTTCACTGCTACTACTGCTGCT